>DWNE01004125.1:0-15637 GCA_018249875.1 Cecropterus toxeus
ACTGCTTCACGCTAGAAATAGGTGTGGCGGTGGTACTTCCCCGGTCAAACTACATTGGTTCTACCACCTGGCAAATATATGGTTAATTATATGTATGGTTTATAATAAAGTATCTTATTTTTGTGGCTTCGCCCTTTTTAGTCATGTTGTGTAATACTGATAATGTGAAAGAAGTTGTTAATATTTTGCCAACATTTCCATAGCATACTCGTTTACTTAATATGAACGTAATAGCAAGGACACTTATGCTATTGTGCTTTTGACTTTTCCCCATATAATTGCTTTGAAGTCACCTATTTTTTAATTTAATTATATGTTCACTATGTGTATTCACAACCATATTTAACTTTACCTTATTAAAAAAAACCTAATTCCAACCACGTACTTCGAAACCGCGGCGTAATGGGTAAACGAGTTTACCGTTTTCACAATTAGCCGTTTGCGGCAAGAAAACGCAATGATTTTGACGAGTGAATATTTAAAAAGAACTTCATTCATAAACTAACACGTTTACGCGTGTCTCGTATGAAATGTAAATTCTGTTTACTCTTGGAGGAAACCTGTGCCCAACTGTGGGACAGTAAGTGTTGCAACTTCGAGTTTCATCTGTGTTAGATTCCAGTATCCTAAAACAATATAAAACGTTTTTCTTTCAATTCCTGTCAAACGCCTATAAGCATAAATACCTAACTGACGATATTATTAATTTGCTTGTATACAAAATTAAAATACAAATGTAGATAAAAAATATGAAGAGAAATTATTTTGAACAAAAAATGCAAACTTAGCAATATATTATAACCAGGTTTCAATAAATTAACCCTATTATAAAACATACGTGTTGCCCATACATTTGTCATACTAAATTCAGTTCAAAGGCTATTTTGTCTCAGAACATATACTAATACATTTTCCTTGACATACTCATTAAGTACATTCATCGCTGTATGAAATATTTCTTACAGTTTCATAACAAGAATAAGTTACAGTAAATCTTTGTTATTTCCATTCAATGTAGCATATCAAAATTCGGTATACAATACTTCGTTTACTTCAAACAACAGTCAGAACAGCGAGCATTCACCGTGTTACTATTTCAGAGTCAGTTTCCTCATGTACACAATACGAAATATGGGAAACCGAGCCAATTTACTGTACTGCAACCAATCGCAATTATTCCACGAATTGCAGAATTTCTGGAGATTTACAGCTTTATTTATTGCATGTCATTTTATCATTGTAAGCTTTAACTGTTTGGTTAAGAATTTATTACAGACTGTCAGTTGAACTAAATATGGACAATTTCGGACGAAGGCTTCCTTTAGTCACATTACATTTCTAGAACTTAGAAGCTACGAGTAAGCTAATAAATAATATTAACTTGTTTAGTGACAAGACTATTTAGTGCACTTAGTTTAATCAGATAATGTTAGTTTTTTGTTATGATGATGTTTAAACTGTCGTTTTTACTCGAAAAAGTCAGAAGGACGGTAATATTTTTTGGGCTTATGTGTGCATAATTATTGAATTTTAAATAGTACCGTCTCAGTCACACCAGACAAGGACAAGGTGAAATGCTTCTTTAAATGTTTCTGTCTTGTCATTTAAATCGAAACTGTATTAAAACAGAAACAGAATAGTCAAACGACAAACGGAGCCACGCAATAAAATAATGAAGTTAAATTCCGTTATGTATACTAAAATAAAATTAAATGTATTTTGTAAAGGTCTACGGGGGCACTTACGAATTGCCAGTTACAATTATATATTTTTCAGTCTATTACCAAATCAAAACACGATCGTAACTGAGAAGATCCGGCAGGAAACTCAACGGGTTTGCCTTTTAACTTTGTACATTTTTAGTTTTTTTTTTTTCCTTTTTTATTTCCATTTAACACTGTAAACTGAACTATCAATTTCGATAACGGAGACACTAATTTACAAACTGCGGTCCCTGTAAATGTGACCAGTTTTGTAATTTTACACAATGTAATTATCGTTACATCGTTAATATCTCCATATTACTTCGTTATCTATAGTCGCTAATATTGTTTTGGGCATAAATTTAACAGGAAATAGCTTTGTTGGTTCATTTTGGTTACTGAATCAACGCCGGCTGCTGGGTTTAATTGCCGCATTAAGTATAGATACGAGTATCTTACTGATAGTTATTAGGTTTATGTTGTGATAAAATAAGTTACGCCGTGGTCGCTTAAGTCCTGATGATAAATATTTTTTATTTAAGAAAAAAATCCTTAAGAAAAGAACCTTTAACATGTTTATTTGAAAGTTATTTTTTTATATATTTTTTTTTCTAAATGTCGTATGCGAATTAGTTCAGTAGTTGTTTATTACTCGTGGTACAAAATTTGCCCTTAAACTCACGTAATGTCTAAAAATTGTGGTCTGTTTCACTTGATTGAGAAATATATTTCGTTTGGCAACATTATAATATTTACTCTAAAGCTTTCCCGACACTCTAACCTAATCTAACCTATCCCTAGAAAAATGTGTATTTTGTTTCAATTATAGTTTTACAAGGAAAATTTCTAATATTTCCTCTAAGGAACAAATTAACCGCGCAGAATGTAAATAACGTAAGCGTCTGCCAGTGTCTGCGATAAATTCGCGCAATCACCTTATCAGTAACATCCGCTTATTATGCGATGTCGGATGGAACCGGTCATCCGGAGTTTATTTATAAAATGGTTAATTAATATATTTTTACTCATTTTTTATATCTTATCTTACATATAAATATATTATATTATTTTATATATCTCTGTAAGTGTGTTGTTAATTTCATAAGAGAATGATCCATTCCTAGCGTAACTTTGGAAGAAAAAGTTTAAGTAACTTCGAAACCAAAGAAAAATCTCCGAAAGCATTGGACCGATTTTGACGGGAGTATCAGTAACAGATAGCCCTAATTGAAAGTCATAACTTAGGCTACTTTTATTTTAGTAAATAAAATGAGTTCCGAATGAAAAAAAAAAAACAATTATACACGCATTCTGTCGCCGGCACTAATATCAGTTGCTATCAGTATTTTTGAAATAATCCTATTTAGTTAAAATTGTTGAAGAAAAAAGATTACGTGACATACACACTTATACTTACACTATATAGGTAAGTATGACAAGTAATATTTTTAAGAATGGGTGAAACCGCGGTGAATAGCCTGTTTGCAATAAATCTGCGCAATTACGCAACCCCAATTATACCCACTTATTACTGCGCTATCAGTGGGCGCTAATCATCCGGTAAGCTTGTTTATAAAATAGCTGGTTAATGGCTTTGTGGTTCAGTTTGCGAATTGAATCAATGACACTCGCTGGGTTTAATTATTCTCGTTAATTTAAGCGATGTCTGTTTTCCGTTTTGTTTCTAACGATAAATAATTTATAACCAAGGATTAGTATGTTAAAAAGATTTAGAATAAAAAACAAAATGATACAGAAACAGTTACTGAAATCGGGCGTTAAAACTTTGGCCTCCCAGATGGTTAGCATTTAACGCCTTAAATATTCGATCTGACTGACCAAACCGCTCAAATCTTACGACAGTAGTAACTGCTAGACTGTTGTTTTACATATAAGTAGCGTAATTAGTACAACCGTTATCTTGATGGACTTAAACACACATGATAGATAGATAGATAGATAAAACATTTATTCCATAGCCTAAAGTACAACACAAGATAACTTATATGCTAAACATTGAACATAGAACGTACATACAAAACATAAATCAAACTGACAAACACAAATTGAGAAAACACAGAAACAAGAACAAGTAATAATAACAAAAAAACAAAAGAATATAAACATGTAGAATGTGTTGCAGCAAAAGTCTATGGAAAAGGTACCGGAACTCAGTAAAAGCCGAATTAAATTCAGCACTGATTTTCAGCCCGGATCTTTTCCGAACGCAACTCGGAAGGCTGTACATGAGTTGAGCTATTAGGTGTAGAACCAATATAGTTCAACCGGGAAAGTACCACGGCCAAACCTATTTCTAGTGTTAAGCAGATTTTGCGTTTCGGTGGAAGGGTGTGGTTGCCAGCTCACTAATACATCAGGCGACCATCTTAGTCCTCGGGAGTAGCAACGCATCTGTTTTCGACGTATCTGTGATCGACTTCCAATAGAACCTCGGTTCTATATGAAGTTGTTTACAGATGTCCATGGGCTGTAGTCACTTACCATGAGGTGGAATGCATGCTAGTTTGATACATCATTCTTATACAAAAATAATAATAATAAAATTAAGTCCAAATTGTGGCACTTCACAGCTCAATGCGTCTTAGGTTCGACTTTTCGGGACTGTTCTGGGTCTGGGTGTTTATTTATATATGTACTCGTATCAACTATATATATCAAAATCTAAAAATAATGCATAATACAATGTTATTTTTATTCCGATCATTTGTGTCACAAAGCCGTTGCCTTTACAGTATATTTCCTCATAAATTCACCCCGAACGAGTACTCAAGTGTACTTGTTAAGGACTTAAACAGAGTGCTCTCTTCATCAATTGCCTGTTGTGCACTTGACTTTAATGTTACATGGCTCGGCTTGTATGAATACAGCCATTTTAGAAATGTATCGATATTTTGTGTAGAGAAATATTTTTATGGTAAAAATAATATGCGACGATAATAAAAGGTGTTAGAACTTTATATGGCTTAGTACCACAGCCACGCCTATTTCTGTCCGATAATAGCAATGTTATGAGCTGCAGTTAGACCGACTTAGTCTCCAGTGGCTGCTGTGGCTAACCTCAAGTAAAACTCTGATCTGAGCTGGAGTTAGCGATGTCCACGGGCGGCAGGAACCCCTTGCCATCCGGTAGACTACATGCTCGTCTGCTACTTACGTATAATATATAAAAAGAATAACACCAGAAGAGGAAGGCAGGGAAAAGTGTTTGTATGAAATTCACACAAAACAGAAATACAATTTCTGAAAAGTCTATGAAAGAGATCTTGTCCACGAGAGAAAATAGATAATATTTGATCTAAATAGTATAATTAAGTAAGAACTTCAGCCCATAGTCAGACATTTTATATCACATGTATACCAAATATGACTTTCGTAATGCATTTTTAGGGTTCCGTAGCCGAATGGCAAAAATCGGAACCCTTATAGATTCGTCGTGTCTGTCTGTCCGTCCGTCTGTCTGTACGTCTGTCCGTTTGTCCGTCTGTCCGTTTGTCCGTTTGTCCGTTTGTCCGTTTGTTCGTCTGTCCATCTGTCCGTCTGACCGTATGTCACAGCCACTTTATTCGGAAACTATGAAGACTATTAAGTCTTTAAAAATAACATTGAGGTTTCTAAAACAATTTTTTCTCAAAATTTGTAGTTTGAGAGCTATGCCCTTTCAAAGAAGTAAAATAAGTGTCCCCCCCTCTGACTTTTAAACATGTTTTAGATCAAGAAAAACTTTCAACGAAAATTGGTTCGAACAAGATACGGTTGATAGTTTTTCAAAAACCGCAAAAATAACTTCGTATTTTATACAATCATAATGAAAAACAAATTTATGTTGATAGTTAGTAAACTGATAGTTTAATTTTATTTATTATTTTTACAACATAGCTATATTTTCCCTTCAAGATTTGTGAATGATAATGCTACGGAACCCTTCACCTGCGGGTCCAACTCACGCTTGGCCAATTTTGTTTCATGGAATTGCAAATCGCAACTATTTTAAAGAAGTTTCTTTTCAATAATGTCGGCTAATTTAGCTTTCTTCGCTATTTTGCATTAAAATAACGTGATGGAGTAGTCTAGACCAAGGTTGAGAGCAATCAAACCTGTAAGGGCCATTAGATGATAGAGGATTCGCTATAATATTTGCGAAATGGAAGCTGAATATCTGACAGGCGCGTGGGACACGCATCCTGCCACGCACCAACCTGTCACAGACACAGAAGCCAACCTGTCACTTGATAATTAATACAAAGATATTTCTTTTACGTTTTATTATAAAACCTTTATCTCCTTCAAAAGGCAATTTTACTATTTTCTTTAGATTAAGCATTCCCTGTAATCTGGAAATTTTAACAAGTTTATGTGGAACCCTAAGATTTAGATTCTTTATTCTATCCTTCTCTAGAGTTGATGGACCCGAGTCCAGTGGTAGAAGATTAAGAGAAAAAATATTATTATAAAAATGACAATGCGTTGTAACCTAAAACTTAGATGCCACAAAAAATGTTGGACACATTTTACTACGATGGCCATGTTTTGTAAACTAAATCCTCTCATTACGAGACAAGAGCGGCATTCAGTGATGGATCGGTGTTGGGTTTAAGATGTAACTTTAGTCGTCTTAATTTGAAAATTGACATAAGCTTTTATTTCAGTGACGGTGTACGAGGGGGATACGCTCAGCTTGCAACGAATCAGCCGGACGGAGATGGGCGCGTACCTCTGCATCGCCACCAACGCGGTGCCGCCCTCTGTGTCCAAACGGATTATTGTTGATGTTGAATGTAAGTAACGTTAATACGCCTGGAAAAAATATGTAGGAATGACCTTTATTCCTTAACCCTTTATTTGAACTGGCTACTACAATCGGTCAGCTATTCCCAATCTTTTTACAAACTGAGAGTAACATTTAGGAAAAGCGTTTTCGTGTTTTGAAAAAAAATATATTTAAAAATACTATGTATTTATATATGTCAATATATTTTAAGCTTATAATATTTTCATTTTTTAAATACGTGTTTCTTTAAGGTTTTTCTATAGTGTATTTTAAAATAATAGTAAATACAAAGTTTAGGGCGGTTTGATGTTAAAGATATAGGATCCATATAATATAATTTTATTAATATCAACAATGAATCAAAAATCAGCTTAACAATCTGTTTTATTAATAAAATAAAACACAAAACTTAAGACAAATAAAGGAGCAAAAACCGCTACCCTTTAGTGAATAACGTGGGTAGGGTTAGACATCCCACGTAGCTGGCGGTTTACAAAAGAAATTCTAAAAGATTGTTGCCTCAAGCGTCGGGATCGAGATCACAATTTAAATCAACGTCTGTAAGAAACATAATCACGTTTATAATCATAGTTTCATAGGGTATGAAGTTAATTTGTAGTTTTGACTAAATTACTTCTACAGAACTTAAGAAACTAGGAAAAATGTAGTCTCTACAAGTAGAAACTAAAGTCGATAAATGGAGCCTCCATTTATCGACTTTATTTTATACGCAGTCTTTGTCATGTTACTAGAAATTATTTTGGAATGTTTCTTGAAGAATGCAGTGAAGTTAAAAAAAAGAACAGAAATTTCAAGTCTACTTTTCATTAAAATAAATATGATCATTTATTTGATTATTAACTGAATCACCCATATATATATATATATATATCTACATATACCTTTTACTTTACTTGAGAATAATTCTTATTCATTTTGGTGAAATTATTAAAAAATCTCTGGAGCCGCAGAAAGTTATTTCCTCTCACTAATAGCATAAGGCTTGCACAAAATGTGAGTGCAACCAATGTTCAATTAAATTGTGTTCATTGTGATGAAGGAAATGAAAATGCGAATCAATTTAAAAATGTGCTTGTTGAAGATGTTAACTACGTTTGTAGAAATATGAATATAACGTTTTATAATATGGTATCGAATCGGAAACAATAAAAAATGTGGTTTTAGTTTTGATATTCACGAAGTTTTAATAAATTATATGTATTCATTTAAACTAGTACATACTCGTATATGTATTATATACATTTACTAGCTGATCTGGCTACCATTGTTCCGCCTAATAGCCAATGAATGAGCAGATTTACGATTTCAAACTTAATACATAATATTTGTTTTTATTAGAAAAATAAATGTTACGAATAGGTACCGTTAACGTAGTTTATTATAAACTCTTGTTATTTTTTTCTATTTAATAGTAATTTCGAATAAAATGTGGCATAATTATATTACATCATAATACACTGTCCATTCAAATATGCAAGTTTAGCCGTCAAGCGAAGCTTGTTCGCTCATGTACTTGCTAATAAAGCTGTTTAGGAGTTAGGAAGGAGTACAAGTTCAAACTTTCAGGCAATAATTGAGGAATCAAACTTTGTTTGTTCTTTTAGTTAAACAAATCTAAGTAACATTAATGATAAATCTAATAATAATAATCGAATCATGAGAAAGGTTAAAGGCGAAACAAATAATAAGTTTACATCGAGAATATATAAAATTACAGAAGCAAAATATAACGACTGTATTCTTGAATTTTCTAAAATGGTCTCAACTCAAATGGAAAGATCTGACGCCATCTGTACAAACAGTGCTTGAAGACGAGTACAGTTCAGTTGGAACTTTGCGTCTTATAGATACTTAAGAAGTCAAAGATGCAAATGGTACTGAAAATTCTTGCAGTTTCTATGATACGAAAAAGTATGAATGTCATAAAATATTGAATACTCAATTTTTCTTTTAGTATGTTATTACTTTATTGTTGATATGAAGATAAAATACCTAATTAAAAAGAACTCCTAAATGTACTATTTACTGAAATTGATATAACATACCGCCGTTATGATAACCACTTAGTAGAACCATGGAATTTAACATTTCAGATACCTCAAACATATTGAAAGCAATCGTAAACCTCATTAGATAAAAAATTGAAAAAAGGCCATGCCTGAACTTTTATTGAAGTAAGTTCACTCGGAGGAATTGACTACAAGTTGGGACATGGTTTATTGCAACAACAACTTTTCCATAACGAGACTGTTAAAATTTACGTTGTATCTAAGGGTTTTAAATTGCATCATTAGTGTTTTAATTAAACTCTCTTCAAAGCTCAGACATTAAAGCCAAAAGCCATCTTATCAACCTTTGAAAGGAAGTCATTAACTGTTTAAAATTTACTTCAATAAACAACGTAGTTTTAAACACATACTTCTATAGCGTGTGTTTAAAACAAGAGAGATAAATATAGTAAAGACGCCATGTTGCGGTTCAATCCTTATTGAATCAAATTTTACACGGATGTAGCTTATTTAACTGGTCAGTCTTTAGGCTATTCTTGATATCTACATTTTTTGTTATCTAAAGATGGCGACTGTATTAGTGACTTTATTGTTGTTTAGACTTTCGTATTTCCATTTTAAATAAAAAGAGAACGCTACAAATTTTGATGGCATATACGAGGTTAAATTTAAATTTTCTATCCAGAAGGTTCTTAACACTTTTTATGTACCTCCAACGGCTAGCGAGTAAAACCTTAATTTTTTGTCACTTAGCAAAGAACGGATACTTCAGCTAGTAAGACATAAAATAACAGTTACATAGATTGATATTTTAGATACAGAATGAAATCATTTGAAGTATAAATAAGTAGTCATGAACTTTAAGTTACTTTAAGTTACCGGGAATAAGTTGTACGGAAGAAAGTAACGTCATCTGTACAATCACTTCTATTGAAGTGAGTTCAGTTGCAGAGAGACTTCATGCTGCGACTTCTAGCGGAGTTTATAGATACTTAAATCAGAAGTTTTAAACAATAGCAACCGTTTGTAAAATCTATCTCTAGCTTACAAATGAATAACTATTTTCTCAGTTTCATAATTTTATGAGTATTGGTTAAGTTCATAATATTTCTGCAATACGAGTAGTGGGTCCATACACCACTATTGTTACAATAAATTATGAACACGTATCGAATATTACTGGGAAGATCTTACAATGTTGCGTTCAAGGCATATTATACTTTTGTTAGCCTGCTTAGTTACAAAAGAAAAATATATATCTTATGCATATGTTAGATATATTTCCTAATTCAGCTACGTCAATATAAACTTTTGTTGCTCAATAAAAAATGGAATAAACATACAGCCAGTTACACCGGGATAATGAAGTCATTGAGATATGCGCATAAAAGAGCGTAGTGCTTTATAAATATTTTAAAACGTCGTAGAATATTAAAGCATATCACGCGGCCCAAGTAATATTCTTCGTGAAAATTGCCACCATAAACTCTGGGAATGTGAATTACGTTCTCAAAGTGTGGATTTTATTATCTGAGCGTTATGTGAAAAATCGTCGGCAGTGTTCGTGCGCGCTCGGCAAACTTCGGCCCGATCCATCATTATTGAGAGTTTATAAATTACTCCGCAGTTTCCAATAGTTGCACTTCCCTGCAAAGGGGAAGTGCGGTGAGATTGATATGATTAATATATCAAGACGTGGCCACTGTTTTAAAATTGAATACGTTTTTAGCGCGAACTTATTAAACTTTTATTTTTATCGTCCTTGTAAATATTTAGTGGTTTAGATTCAGTACCTTTGAAGATGTTAGCAATTAAATATATTTTTTATCAAAATTATTTTAAGATCATTAGCAACTTCCCTGGAATGTCCCTGTTGACTGAAAACTTTATTATTTTAAGGTGTACTTTATAAACATAAAGTTGACACTTTATATAATAGTCATTAGAAGAAAATACTTGGTTTCAAACTATTAGCGAAATATCAAAATATTGGTAATTCAGAGCGATTTCACAATTTAAAAAATACCTATAATATATTGAAAAAAAATTAAAGGTACTTCGTTACCAACCAAAAAAGAAAAATCAACACTTCTAAAAAGCCGTCTCGTTTGGTTATTCTTCCTAAGATATTATGACATTTTAAAGTAGGAGAATAAATCGTCGACAGGATCCGGCGAGCTGACACCGCCACCTGCGTCCACACTCCCGGATTTTATATCCAGGAGAGTCACGTTTATTTGACGTGCCGTTTGAGTTGCCTTACTTTTAATATCTTGAATTGGACTGTGAAGTAAACAAAAGCACTGTCAAGTATCAAAATCTGTTTAAGACATAATCGATGTAGCGTATCTTGTCAAACAATCCTCCAGTTTAGACAATGTATTGCAAGATACTGGAGTTGGCTTTTATCGCCTATGTAACAACAAAATGGTAAATAGTACAAAGAAAAAAGACAAACCCGTTGAGTTTCTTAGTTGAGGTCGTGTTTCGAACTGGTTGTAGTGTATGAAAAGATATTGTAACTGACAATTTATAAGTGCCCCCGTAAAGCTATGCAAAAAAAGATATTTTATTTAGTTTAGACGGTTATAAGGTAATAAACCTCCGTACTTGATCCTATCAAGGTAAAATAACTTTCCTTAAATAAGTCGTATATAAGATAATATATTCTTCATTAAATAGATATTTTTGTGTTCTTATGTAAGGACGCATATTGAATTTGTTTGTTTTTCGTTGCCTTTTAATTGTCTGTAATAACAAGATCAATCTATACTAATATTATAATGCTGAAGAGTTTGTTTTTCGGTTGAACACGCCAATTACAGAAGCTAATGGTTTGAATTTAAAAAAATATTCTTGTGTTGAATAGTCCATTTATTGAGAGATGCTATAAGCTATACAACATCATGCTATGTTTGTTTGTTTGTTTTTTCTTATGTAGCAGCGGGTGAAACCGCAAGGCACAGCTAGTTAATTACACTCAAAATATGCGTAAAAATCTTTTCCTGGATCATTCATTCTATACTTTTATAAAATATTCTTTGAAATTTCTTATTCTACATAGCTCGAACTCGTAATAATGAATTTCCTTGTCATGAATTCAAATGTGTAACATTTACTCTTCTTTCAGTTTCCCCCATGATCTGGGTCCCAAATCAGTTGGTCGGGGCTCCAGCAGGGACTGACGTGACGGTGGACTGCCACACGGAAGCGCATCCACGTGCGATATCCTACTGGGTGTACGACAACGTGATGGTGCTGCCGACGAAGAAATATGCTATCAATACTGAAGAGAATTCTTACAGGTAATGTTATTGCTGAACATTTGAAGAAGCGATTCCGCGCCTCGTGTAAAATGTAATTGATGAGCAAAGTGAGGTAACATCAGGCGACGTCAATAGTTGGACAGTCGACGGTGGCCAAATATGTGTATCCGTTAAACTGTCAGTTCGATATTGTGTACCAGATTGAGTCAAAAGCAATGTCATGTGTTTCGATAATGTAGTTTTGTTAGTGTATTTGTAATTTTTGTTTTTATAGTTAATTATTTTATGTTTCATTTCGGGTTATATTAATTATATTTGTTTTTAATTTTTGAATAGGTGTTCTAATGTTTTGTCGTAAGACTTATGAGCGGTTTTAAAACATTTGACACCGGTACATCACGAGCTCGTATCGCCTTTCTCAAACAATCTAATTACCTAATAGTCGTTTATTTTAAACAGATACTATCTATAAAAATGTAACCAAATCCCCAAGAAATGGGAGCACAGAGAAAATCCTTTGCAACACTGTGCGGCTCAGTCAAGATGCCATGTCTAAAAAGTCTGTAGACGCTTTCTACCGACCAAAATACAGCGACATCAAACAAAAAGATACAAAGTATTAGTTATGAGAAGTATCGTTATTGCAATTGAACGACGTGACGTAGCGGTCATGATACCGGTCACGCAGTGGGTTCCGAGTTTGATACCCGGCCAGACAGACATGTGAATGATGTATTTATTTCTGTGCCGGGTCTGAGTGTTTGTATATATTTGTGTGTGTCATGGCACCTACGTCACAGGAGAAAATCCAAGTGTGGGGCTGTGAGCGTAAAAAGAGTTATTATTATTATTCGCACACCTCTGTATGCTAATAAAAGCATATGAAACACTACATTAAATACCTACTACTAAATTCTACGTAACGGGAACGTTCAGTACGTAACTAAGACAAACCCTAATTACATTATTCGATTACACAGAACCTTGTGATATAACAATGAGAATGTATTTCCGCGTACCTGAGTTCCTCATAAAATTACGCATGAGTGAGCATACACTGTTACATACAGTTAATATTAAGTGAGCAGAGCTGAGTAAACGCGGAATACTCGACATAATCTCAATACATTATGCATTGCCCATTATAGTAATGAATCTTGTGAGGCGCAAAGCTCTTGTGCCTGTATCTTCATCTTCTTCAGCATGTTCGGGTGCACTTGTGTATTCATATTAATTAAAGTCTACGCTTACGACTATGTTCGGAGTATCACAAAGCTAGACTAAATTGAGGGAATGAGTGATTGTTCAATTTCAATCAAATAAATTCAAACTCAAACTAAGTGGTTCTAAAATTATATAACAATAGACTTAGCTTATTTACCTATATATTCCTATTATTATATCATATGCTTATTAAATAGTATTATATTACTTTATGAAAAGATCAAAAGATAAATAATAACGACTCATAGCTCTACAAGGTTATTTCCTTCACCATAGATTCCATGGAATCATACAAAGTTACACACAATATACAAACACCCAGACCCAGAACAGAAATCCAAGTTCTGCGTGTTAGACCTGCATGATGTTCACTGCGTCACGTGAGTTGTCACATAACATAATATCATTGAGTATGTTTTTATCTACCATTGTATTTATAAGCAGCAGAAGAAATACGAATACCAGCACTCTGTTAAACAAAAAGTTCTAATATTTACCTCGAAGTGAATTAGCGTTAATCTTTAGCGCCAAATTTTTACAATTCGTACATTTCAAAGCTTTGGACACTGTAATTCTTGGTCTCGAGGCGACACGAGCCACTAACCTCAGTAGTAATGTAAAAAACGACGAAAAGACCACTGAAAATTTTTATTTCTGAGAGTAATGACCGTAAAAAGTCTCAAGTAATATTTTCTTTTTGGAACTGTCAGACGGTTTTGAATTATAATAGATAGAACATATTTTTATATAAAATAATATTACAAATTATGTTGCCGTTGCGTATTGTTACTATAATTTGCATTAATATATTGATATTTCGACAATTAGGCCATTAGCTCATTAAGATAATATCTAATTCAATAAAAGATGTACATACCTACCCGTAAGTGAATACGCCTTAGATCAAGCAGCAACAGAAAGAATTGTGGATACTTAATATGATGGTATTTTTATCCATGCTTTGATTTATTTTCCCATTATACATAATTATGTCTTTATTAAATCAGTATGAAGTAACTCATTAACACAATACTATATTTATTCTTCGGGATATGTGAAGTATCGAGTAATAATCGACGCTTAGACAGTCCATTTGACTACCATCTACATTCCTCTTACTTTGAGAGGAAACCTCTGTCTAGAATTACTAGGTTGGGACGTTAATGGGTTGAAGACAAGGATGACGGTATTAAATGAATAGCATATGTTACATTAAATAAAAAAATACATTACTCTCTTTCTGACGCAGTCGGTTAATAAGGCCGATCGTTGGAATTAGTGTCAAGCTTATTCATGTAATATCAACAGGGCTCACATGAAACTAACGGTGCGCAATCTACAAGGCGGTGATTTTGGAAATTACCGGTGCATCTCGAAGAACTCTCTCGGAGAAACGGAAGGTTCTATAAGACTATACGGTAAGATTTCTATTAAAGTTTTTTCGTATGAAAGTTTTTCTGGTTTTAGTTATATTTGATAATTGTTATAAAATTTAACCACGTTTTCTAATATTATGTTATATTCCGTGAAGTATAAATATTTGATTGATTGTTTACAAATTTCTTAAGAACTATTATAAGATTTAAATAAATGAAACATACGCATGTTATAAGCATGTTATTAATTTTTAAGGTAAAAATAAAGTCTAATAAATATAATTTATTGTTGCGTAATTTTCACTGAACGTGTGTAGAATATGTAGTTTTATATGGTTTATGTAGAATAGCTACAAAATGTTTTACTTTTCATGTTAAGAGTATTTTCAATTTCGATAACAATATTACAAAGTACTTGAAATATCTACCGGGATAGCCTTTGGAATCCCATAAAGATCTCAAATTTCATTATTCTGATGTCAGATAACTAGGTTCTGAAATATCCCCCAGGCTCTAAACAGAGGAAGCCTCATAAAACTATCTACCTACTATCTCTTTGTATTTAATTTCATTAACTAATTTGTGTTATGTCTAGAAATTCCAATGCCGTCAACATCGCCGAAAGCCACAGAAATGAAGAGCAATGCCAATAAAGAAAGTAAGTTACAAAATCTTTACTTTTAGACATGTTGTCTATAATTTCGAATTCTTCATCTTTCCACGGGTCGGTTCAATGACCTGTACCTTAAATGTAGACTTAATTCAAAATGTTTTAGATTTAGCAGTATGAAAGATATAATCAAAGAAAACACATGAAAAAATAAATATGGACTTATTAATTATGGAGTTAAGTATGGACTTAGAAACGTAATCTGTTCGTCATCATTGTTTCATATATTATTATCATGACATTAAATCGCTTTCTATAAAGTTTACAATAATCTTGTTGCACATGATGGTATTATTGAAGGTCGGTCTATTATTGTAATCGTAAACTATGATTGGTTCAACAAGTGACAATGTAGCATATTAGCGAATATTTAACTCTTTTCGATTATGTTGCGATGTCTTGAAGATGCAGATCCAGAACATATTAATTGTTATATCTATCATTATGTTCATATTTTTAAACTGAAAGTTCAATTTTATAATAACTACTTGAAATAAATTGAAGGTGGTAGAACCAATGTAGTTCAACCGGGGAAGTACCACCGCCACACCTATTTCTAGCGTGAAGCAGTTCTTGCGT
>DWNE01004126.1:0-15637 GCA_018249875.1 Cecropterus toxeus
TCGGCAACGCGGGTCGTCTAAATACATTTTTAATAATGTATATATATATTTATTTAATATCTTAAAACAAATTATTTATATACATCGTTTCGTAAGAAATTTTAAGGAACCAGCCTTATAATAATTTTAAAAATGATTAATATAAAAGCTTACAAATTGTGGCCAAAACTTAAGGCTATAAATAAATAATATTTTCTCTAAAAATATAATAAAATGTTGCACTCATGTACGAACTCAACATTTGGAATAATGTCAATACGAGTCGACTATATTGCAGGATGAGAAAAATGGGGTCAAATCCAAAATTAATATTATGTAGAAATTACTGTATTATAGGTATTTTGAGAAATAGCAATTTAAGTACACGGTTATCAAAGTAACGTAACATTAGGTATACTTGTCCTTTTCTAGCACTAAATGTACAACATTTTGTCTTCCCTTTTAATAATAATAATCATCATAGAAAAGATATTTCAAGGCATATAGTACCCTTGGTAACACTATTTGAGCTCGATTCACCACTTATACAATTTATACAATATTCAAACATCTATAAAATAATATCGTAATGTAAATGGAACGCAATTTATGTACCGTTGTTCGTGTATGTGTTTATGCATATATTGCATGTGTGTACGTGTGTGAGTGTATAATACTCTTTTGTTCTCACTGTGCGATGTGTGACGATAGCACTTATGAAAGTATCACTTATCACTCTCAGCATCACTTTCACAAGTCAACAAAATGCAAAAATAAAAAGTCATCAACTTACATAATTCTTAACACAATCATATCTCAAACATATTTCATTATCAAAGTATTTTATTTTATGAAATTGAAGCACCAAATAAACATGCAGGCCACCTGATGGTATAGTCATACTGACGGTCATAGACATCTGAGAGCAACTTCATATAGAACAGGGGTTCTATCTGAAGTCAATCACAGATGCGTTACTACTCTCGATAAGCTGGTCGTCTCCTACATAAGTTAATTGAAAATATTTACAACACTTAATGGTATGGTTTCATTATACTAAGCAACAAAATATGCTCGTTTATTTCTTTATCGTTTCTTAAAGTTATTATTTCGTTACTTATACTAATTAACAAATGCTCGTTCATTTATTTAAAATACAATATTTTTATGTTTCTCTGTTTATTTATTCATAAAACAACAACATCAAACGTTAAGTTCTTCACGCCTCTTTCGTTCCGACCGCACAACTAATTACGACCGGTTCATTTCCGGAACGAACCGGTTCAAACCGGTTCATAAGGAACCGGTTCATACCGGTTCGTGTGTTTGGTTCTGCGTTGGTTCCACCGTTGTCTTCTTGGAGACACCCTTGCCTTTATTAGGCAGAGTAAGGCACAGTAAGGCGCATCCTGGAATCAAAGTCATTTTGTCATCATAGATTGACAATTGTCCCACTGCTGGGCACCAGGCATCATTAAGGGTGAGATCTTAGTCCACTACGTGTTAGTGGCAAGTTCTAATTACACGTTCCAATTACACATTTTTAAATATTTGAGGTAAATTGCGCTTTTTATTGAAGGTGCCTAATGAAGTGAGAGGCAATGCTTTTGTAGCTTTTGTAACTAGAAACTTCTGACTGAGATGAATATATATATTCATGTAACGTAATATAAAAATAAAAGTAAAAAAAAAGTAACATATACATTCGATTAAACATTAATTCCCAATAGGACTACGAGTATTGCAATTTGATACGCTAAACCATGTCGTGACTTTACAAATCTTCAAAATAAAAAAAATTAAGTATAGTTTTGTTTTTAAATTTCATAACAATAACACTTTAAGTATTGAATTTGATGAGCTAAGACTTAAAGTAGAAAGTTTATATCTTATATAAACCTGGAAACTGATAGAGTAATAGTTACCGATAATGACACCACCGAAGAGATAGAAGCTGGCACCACAGTTGGTATCGAGTAAGATACCAATGACATTAGAGCCCACCATGGATCCCACACGGCCCGTCATCATGGATAGGCAAACTGCCATCGCCCTGCAAAAGAAAATATTGACGTAGAAGGTGGTAAAACCAATATAGTTCGACCGGGGAATATATCAGGCAACCTTCTTAGTCCTCGGGAGAAGGAACGCATTTGTGATCGATTTCAGATAGAACCCCTGTTCTATATGAAGTTTTTTACAGATGTCCATGGGTGGCAGTGACCACTTACCATGAGGCGGACTGCATGCTCGTTTGCTACTTTATTGTTATAAAAGAGGTGATACCATAATTACTGATTTCAAAGAAGATTTAACTTTGAACGACAATGTAAAAAGAATAAAATGGTGGAGTGGATAAAAATCAACAATTCCGATAATTGCAATGTACAGAAATTTAAATAAAATATAATTACCGAAAATAAAATAAGTAACACAACGAATACAATAAAAAGGTGTAGGTACTAGAAGAAACAAACACGTTGTTTGTTTTTTCAAGCAAGGTTTTAAGTTAACAGCCAATTTTAAAATATGGTAATGGTATAATGAACACTTTTTAAAACATTTAGGTATATTAAACTAGCTGATCCATCAGACTTTGTCTTTTTTTAAACTACATTTTGAGTTCGAATTGATAAGACTGATAGTTATGTCAAAAGCCATAAAGTTAGGTTTTGTTAATTTTTAAGGTTCCGTAGCAAAAATCGGAACCCTTACAGATTCGTCATGTCTGTCTGTCCGTCTTACACGTGAAGCTATGACCAAAGGTAATAGGGGTTCATAATAAATTGAATAAATTGATCAAACGTAGCAAAAATTGTGAATATAAACTAACCTATACTTAGTCGGGAACAACTCAACAGTAACAGCATTCATGAGGCCGATGCAAGCACCAGACATTTGGAAGATGGCGAACAGAACCACAGCGAGTTGTTGGTTGTAGGCCAGGTTAGCCCCGATCCCACATAGCCCGGTGCAGCCGAGGACGATGACCAGGATGACCTTCTTGCCCAGCGCGTCTACCACGACACCCACGATGAGGTACATGGAGTAGAAGACTAAGCCGATGTAGATGGAGCGCTCGAATGTCGCAGCGCTCATTGTGTCGTCGCATATCACCTAGAAATTAAATCGTATTTTTGGATAAACCTATTTATATAGTGGATGGATATTTAAACAGGGTGCAAAGAAGAACGAAGGCATGGATATGTCTATGCCGAAGAAAAACACCTACGAAAATGTGACAATTTCGACAAATACTCTGAAGATTGACAGGTCCTAGCCCAGAATAATCAACAGTAGATGATTTTGTAGAAACCTTTTCCCAGAAATGAAAAAACTGATTACTATATTGATACTAGAATTATTTGGAATATAAGCTTAACTAAGACAAACGTGCATTTAAAACAAGTATATTATTTGTCTTAACTGGGCTTATCATTTCATTATGTCGTTACATATTTTTGTATGATGTTTAATTAAGATCATTCAAGTGATATTTGATATTCAATCAATTTAATACAATGGTTACTATTTTCAGTTAATTTGGGAATCTGGTTGGAATTTGGGTTAATGGGAGTTTTTGATAAATGAGCAATAGTCTATGATAGTTATACTTACCGTAGTCCCATTATCAGCAGAAGCTTTGGTAGCATCGAGCACGTCACAGATCCTGGTCTCAGCTCCCTCGTGAGTCGTGAGGGAGTTCAGGATAGTCGGGAACCAGATGTAGAAACCGTTGGTTCTGAAATGGAAAGAAATGTTAATCTTACTAGTAATATTTTTATTTATTTATTGACTCAAACTTACATCTAACATTACAGGGCAACCTAATACGTTAGTGCAGTGAAAACAAATTAATTAAATATTGATAATTAAAATAAATATGAATTGTTAATAAATAAAATTTAGATACAAATTCAAATTCAGTCAAAGATACATTAAACATCAAACACAATAATAACAATATAAAAGTCAATATGTAGCGGTACAAGGTTTGAATTTCCACCTAACAACCTGTTGCCGACCGCTCAAATTAACATAGATTATAATCATCGTGGTAAAAGTGACTGAAGCTGGCTGGTGGGAATACGTCTCATAGCAAAATCAGCTGGCAACCACTCCTTTCCACCTCATGTAAGACAGCCTCATGCTACAAAACAGTTGTGACGGTGGTACCACCCTAGTTGTGGTGAGTGTTCCCAGGAACTTTTTGACCTGGTGCCTACGTCACCTTTCCTCCACCGCACCACTTGCCGAAGGATGAAGTTCCATCCACACCAGCTGGACCCGTGGCGGTCCTCTACGGTTCGGTTTGCACGTTCGTTTTTGCCACGGACTTGTAAGATGTGGAATGAGCTTCCTCCCGAGGTATTCCCGGAGCGCTATGACATAGGGCTCTTCAAAAAAGGTGTAATGAGTTCTCCTTCAAAGCCGGCGATGCATTAGCGACTCCCCTGGTGTTTCATATGTCCATAGGCGACGGTGACTACTTACCATCAGGTAGCCCGTCTGCCTTATCGTTAGGTTTAGACATAAAAAAAGTTGTCAAACGTTCTACTTGGCACAAACTTATTTACTTACGTTGCAAAGATCCCGAACTGCACGAAGCAACTAAGACAAGTCCAGGGCAGGAGCGGTGGTCGGAAGAGAGGTGCTGTTTGTTCCTTCATCGACTGTAACACTGATTTCTGGTCTCCTTCTTGCTGTTTTGACGGTGCATACTCAATCATTAGGCTTTTTACCTGGATTGGATAGATAAGGTTCGTTAATTGGTTTGTATTTTTCAGTCTAAGCGGTTTAATTAGACTGAACTAGCCCGGACTGTTTGGTATCTCTCGTAAACCCATTATTGTCCCACTGATGGGCACGGGTCTTCTCTCAGAGTGAGAGAGTTTCAGGCCATAGTCTACCGCGCTGGCTAAGTGTGAATTGGTAGACTTCACTCACCTTTGAGAACTCTATTTTTTATGAGAACTCTCGGATGTGCAAGTTTCCTCACGATGTTTGCCTACACCGTAAAGCAGTGATATACTTTCATCGATTAAGCATAATTGTGAGGAGCGTTTGAAAAATCGGTGTATAAGCAGGTTCGATTACCGGTAAGTTATCTAAATGACTAATTTATATTTCGTTTCCGGGTCTGGCTGTTGGTGTATTCGCCTTAGTGTGTCCATGACATACCGGAAAAATCCTAGTTTGATGCTCTGAGTGTAGAGAGTACTTATATTGTGCCGTGTGATGTCGTAATTGTACAGCATTTCATCTTTTTGCACATGTCGTAAAAATCGACTAAAGGACAAGGTCAAGGTTGAGAAGATGGACAGCATTGTCTTCCTTTGTAATATCAATGCCTATTACGATTACTAACATGCCAGACACAGAGATTATTGGAAAAACTACATTAGGGGAGGCCTATGTCCAGCAGTGCACATTAAGAACCTTAAGAGGACTGATATTAATACTTACAGGAAAAGTATCCACAGGCACTCTCTTATTCACCGAGTACATCTTCTTCAGGGCCTCTAAGCACGCTTCTTGCTGGCCGTTGGCATTCAGGAACTTAGGGCTTTCTGGGGCGAAGAGCAGCAAAACTGTTCCAATGGCGAAAGGCATCGCGCAGGCGACAATCAGGAGCCTCCAGGACCTGTACGTGATGTTCAGGAATGGAATCGGGATAGCGATCTCGAGAGGCAGGATTAGCCAGGATACAGCTGTGGATGAAAATTGTTAAGGCATTAAAAAGGAGCCTACTTTCAAACTGCATGATGGTAATAGTCAAATCATTCAATATCAGCTGAGATGGTCAAATCGTTAAATGAAGTAAGAGAAGACAGTAAGTGTAGACGATTGAGAATAAAAGATTTAAGATTAATATATTCGCAGAATTGATATATTTTGATCAATGTAACGTTTTGCAGAGACCACGACCTGAATCGACATATCGGATATAAAGATATTAAGAACGGAATATGATTAGTATTCGTTACATATTAAAATGGATTAAAAATACAATGTGCTAGCCAACATTTAAACTCAATACTCCAAGCCATTCCTTAGTTGTAGAACGAAACAAATATTATCATTACTGAAAACTTTTTAGTAATGATACCTCACTTTCATAATAACTATCGCTTGTGACTGGGAATAATTTAATAAAGTATCCAATATATGATCCTCTATGGACGTAATATTATAACTATTGTATTGAAACAACTTTTTATAAGCACATCTATAATATCGAAAATATTATTCGACCTGACAACTGACATTATCAATCATATCACTTCTAAGCCGCTTAATATCTCTGCAGAGCAAAAAATTGCGTGTAAAACCAAGTTTACCTGCTCTATTTTTTGTTCTGCGTATATTTTTGCATGATTTTCTTACCTGCTAATGCGACAGTGCCAATCCCAACGAAGGAAGCTCCGAAAGCGACCATTTTATCTCTATGCCTCATGTTGTTGAATTCTCCTAGGTAGGTATAGACTACTGATGCTGGGCAGGATACGCTAAAATTTAAGCATATTATGTTATAAATATTTTAAGTGATAAAATGTTTCATAATGGTATTGGTTTCTGGAGAAAACTAGATCGAGCCACCCAGGGTTCTCGGGTTATTAGACAAAAAATAAGGTTATGTAATGAATTTGCCTAATTACTGCAGTATTGAGCGCTGGTGCGCATTGGTTTGCTTAGGACAGGTATCCTTGAAATTACGAGGCATTCCAACTTAGTTCTCTGCAATACTAGGATTCCAATCTTATTTGAAGTTGGTATTGTTAAAAGTTGTCCAAGAATGGCATTGAATACTTATCGACTGGATTAATGGACTGTATGTTTTGTGCAAAAGCGAAGGGTTTTGTGCAAAATTTCTGTCATTGGCAAATATTGAGATTACAGTAAAAGTATTTTACATTAAGTTACATTTACTTAGTTTACATTAAGAAGTAATACTTACAACAGTGAGGCAAGGAACTGCAAGACTGCGAAAGATATAATCTCGGGTGCAAAGCTGGCAAGAGCTGACAGGATGGAAGCCACCAGCATTGAGCACAGCATGGTGGGTCTCCGACCCCTGGTGTCAGCCAGCCAGCCCCAGAAGTACGACATTAGGATTATCGCTGAAATAATAATAGCCTTTCATATAGACACGAACGAACGTGTAAGATAAATGAGGTCACTCCTGAGGTATTCCCGAAGAGCTTTGACATCAGACTGTTCAAGAAAGGTCCAAAAATAGCTCGCCTTTTAAAGCCGGCGATGCAATAACGACTCCTCTGTTGTTGCAAATGTCCATAGGCGATGGTGACCACTTTCCATCAAGTGGTCCGTCTGCCTTATCATTAGGTATAGCTATAAAAAAAACACAGATCGTTTGATTTATAGATCCTATACCACTGTATGATGTTACGCAGGATTGTTCTTCTTAGTTTGCAAGTTTAGCAGGAATATAAATGTTTTGTTTTATCTTTTAACCCTGCCCTATGAACATCTGTAATCAACCCTACTTCTTGCTTTGCTTGCGTTACTACCGCTGAGGACCTAGTTGGAAAACTTCGAACAAGTATGTCCCTTTGACACCCTCTTCAGATCAGAACATAGCAGCCCTTAACACTGCTGTTATTAGTCAAAAATAGGTGTTTCATATGGCCGGAAAGACCTTCAAACGATGCGAAGAATCTTGACGGTTGTCTTAAGCCTATCTCGGTCTCTGGATAGATGACAAATTAACTTGGAGGCCACACGTTGAGCACGTCCGGGCAAAACTTAATTCAGTACTAGGAGCATTACTTAGAATAGCAAATTGTATCTTAAATAAAGCAAGAAAACTTATATACAACTCTTTGGTAAAACCTCACCTTGAGTACTTAACTGAAATATGGGGATCGGCAGCAACAACACACTTAAGCCCATTGCAATGCATACAAAATAAAATTATCAAAGTATTGCATCATTACCACTACTTACAGTCTTACACCAATAATAGAATTGTACAAAAAAACTAAATTAATAAATCAACGTTAACTTCATACATATTTTAGTTGCATTCTTATTAAAAAAAATAATAATAATACCATAATATAACAAGTAAACATTTAACAAACAAACAAAATCAGTTTACCAAAAACACGAACCAATTATTGGAGGAAAACTATTTGAAGGAGCACAGCTTTACAACAAACAACCGAATGAAATGAAAGAATGTGAAAATATTAATACCTATAAAGCGAAACTTAAAAAAGATGTACAAGAAAACTTCAATAATTAATGAACGTGGCTTAACACTTTCAATCTAGTCGAGATTCTGTTTATGTCCGTTTATGTTATAGCCTCTTGTAAAATGTTAATGTAATCTTTGTCTTTCAGGACAATTTGTAACCTAGAAATTTAAAAACATTTGTATCTCATTTTATGTAAAAACTGTATGTTTTTTATGAGAAATATATTTTTTAAACCGAAACCGAAGCCATACTTCACGTATTTACCTGAAAATGGTATTGCTGCAAGCCAACCCTTCTGCTGCGTTGTGAGGTGCAGGTCGCACTGCGCGGACGGTAGCACGTAGCCCATGGCCAGGTTCTGCATAATCACCCCCATAAGGATCAGCCCGCTCAGCAACATGTGCAAAATATTGTATATTCCGAACCCTGAAATGATGTAATCGATGTAGATTCCAGGTTATTAATAAAATGGACAGGGTAAAACGAACTAAGAAAGTTGTTAATTATTGTAAATCCTAGATTTATAATTCTAGCTCGACCCATCTAGTTAAGCGACCCTAGGAAGGACGACGGCACGTGTGGTCGCATGCCATCGTAAATACCTGAAGACGGTGAGCGTAAATGCTCACCGGGAAAGAGCCCCAAAGGGGCATCGCGCTTGGAGGACTCCGGTTGTGTTCCATTGGACATCCCGGAGTCCTCCACACAGTGCTGAGGACGGTCACCATATAACCTGGCGTTACTCCCACGGCGTAGGGTACCTTTTGAAGGTTTCTCCCTCGTGACAAAAACAGGTATTTTAAAAACTAGGGACTGCACAGAGAGGTCTTAACAGCATTTTTTTTCCAAATTTTCCATTGCAGAAAACTTTCCAAACAAATTGCGTTGATAGTTATTCATAAAATAAGTTAAGTAAATATTATTCCTTATACGCACAAATGAGCAAATCTCTAGCAAACATTGCGTGTCTGAGATGCTATCTTATTTTCTAGCATCCACGTATCGCAGTGAGATTTCAAAGCATAATATTATAATTACATATATCACGCGTTGTATAACAATATCCGTCATATTGTCTGAGGATTAGTCTATTTGTGTTGGCTACACAATAATATTTATAGTATGTGTATGTTGAACTGATTACTCTAGATTTAATGAGCGTTAGACGGTTATTTTAACGTTTAAGCTAACAATGTGTGATAGAGTGATTACCCTCTGCTATCGTATAGGCTTCAACAGATTACCGCACACGTGTTGAAGTTTTTATATTTCTTTGAGTTGAGAAAAGCTTTTATGTCAATATAAGGTCGGTTTGGGTAACATCGGAGGTGGGGTAAAACCGTACGATCGAAATTGTAACTGGCGACTTCATATACGATGTCAAGAAAATTATGTACATGTTTGATATAGCACATTTTAAAAAACCTAATTTGGCTATAATTTCAGTCCACGGATTTTACCCTATCTCCGATATTACCTCAACGCACGAAAAACGAACTTGCTTTTCATTGAATGTATTACCGACTGAGGACTAAGTTAGAACTCATAAAAGTATTTTTGAAAATGTTAGTAAATGCGCTTGCAGCCCGCCTGATGGTAAGCGTGTATTGCCGTACGTACGTATATGTCTACGCATTTCTCATTAACCCCATGTAAGATCAGAGTTTTATCTGAGGTTGGTGACAGATGTGTCATTACCCCTGAGGACTAAGTTGGAACGCCTCCCTTTAAACCAGACCCTACACCCTTTAAACCAGAAGACAGAAGAGCTTAAAACTATTGTTATAAAACAGTAACAGGTGTGGCGGTAGAGCCTCCGGAGATGAATTTAAAATAGGCGACAACCCTTAATAATCTTTTTTTATGTATGTACTAAACGATAAGGCAGACGGGCCACCTGATGGAAAGTAGTCACCATCGCCAATGGACATTTGCAACGCCAGAGGAGTCACCAATGCATCGCCGGTTTTGAAGGAGAGCTCTTTTTGCACCTTTCTTGAAGAGCTCCATGTCATAGCGTTCCGGAAAGACCTGTGGTACCTAGGTAGACCTGTACTAGCTATCTATGCGTTACACTAAAAAACGGTGTTATAAGTTATGTTGATTAAGGCTGCAATTGGATCATTCAAACTGCATTTGAACGAGGCTCATTTATCAAATTATCTAAGTACTATATGAATAATATCAACATATAGATGATTCATTCTATGTAATGATATTTTCACTGTAACGCAGACAAAATAATTATTTATTATTGATAATAATGACGTATACAGTCATGACCAGTTACGCATTGTTTGACGCATGGCTACATAAACAAGTCGATTCATCCATTTTAAATATTGTAGTTTATTTTATTATCTTATGATTTATGATCTTGGTTGATAAAACATGTTTTTAAATCTAAAATTTTAATCATAAATTACAGTTCCAAAATAATCTAATGGGTTTCCAGAGGCTTAGAACTTCGTTAGGGTGATAAAACTCTGTTCACTTTATTTTGTATTTTTTTTATTAATTAATATAAAGTAGAAAACGAGCAAGCAGCCCACCTGATGGTAAGTGGTTACTGCTGCCCATGGACATTTGTAAGCAACTTAATATAGAGCAGGGGTTCTATATGAAGTCGACCACAGATGCGTTGCTACTCCTGAGGACTGAGATGGTTGCCTCATATAAAAGTGAGCCGAAGTGAGCGTAAATGTTTATTTTTTTATTTCGATAAAAAAAATCATAATCCTATGTTAAGTAACTTTCATTCTATTGACAAAATATGAATATTTGTGCGCTTTGGAAGCGTACTGACCCTATAACATGATGGAATGATATAAATAAAAACGTAAGCGCTCCTGCATATCAAGAATATTCTTATATTCTCAGTGTAACGTTGCGCAGTTAACGCTACAGGCATTCATGAAAATAATTATTTTTCTTACTGATGATTAGATTCAAAACTCAAGAAAAGTTAGTCAAAGTCAAAGTTCATTAAATTATTGCATAGTATCACTAGTGCGTAATACTTGTGCAATTTTTTTGTATATAAAAACTGCGAACGACCCGCAGTACTCAAAGAAAACGCAACAAAAGGCCGAATACTTATGTATATTTGGCCGAATATATATATCCGCGAAAAATGAAAGTTTTAGTCGCAAATACAAGAAAAAAATGGTAGCCATTACATTTTTTTTTACTCGCTAATAGTGATAACGCGAATATGGAAACCGTGAATAAGGAGTGTTGACTATACATACACACGTGAAGTTAACATAAAGTGTGCAAAAAATCATTATTTGATTTATAAAATTCAGCGGCAAGTTTAGATAATATTATTGTTTAAACTCCGACAGGTTTTTACTGTAGCAAAGTTTGAAGGTAAATAATTAGATTTGGCGCTTTTTGTAAATGTACATACATTTACAAAATGCGCCTTAGGTATCTACAAAATTGTTTAACAATAAAATATCGTGATGAAAATAATATTATGATAGGCCTTAACATATTATATTATTTTATTAGAATACCTTTACTCTATAATTTAAGATAAACAAAGTATCAACTTCGATAGCACTAAATGAAATGGATCAAATTATTAAATGTTATTATATCATTAATATTGAACTAAGACCCACGAAAGCGTGCAACAACACGCCACAAAGAAATACTGAGTCAAATTGCAAAATATAGATTTATTGAGCTCTCTATCTGTGATGGCCACGGGTCAGCGTTTATCAAAATGCCTGATGCCCAGCTGGGCATATTTACTTTATTTATTATTGAGTAAGTAGCAAACCTGTATTGGAGAATGACCGCCGGCTCTGTTACGAGGCACGAAGTCCTACCCACCAACTAAACAGTGGGAATAGTAAATATCTTATACATTTTTACATTATATTACAATGTTTTCATTATCATTGTATTAATCTGTATAAATGGTAAGGCTCCGGTAGGCATTCGATCTCCTAGGGAGTTTCCAGGGTAATAGGGCAAGGATACCCCTCAAGGCCCGAACATCCTTGCCCGACCGCCCTTATGTCGACTTAGCCGTAACAAATGAGAGACTCGGAGGGTAAGAGAAGTGGGACACCATTATTATTATTAACCCGTATTTAGGGTTATATTCCTGTCACACGGCTCTACGCACGCATGCGTAACCTGCTTAACTATGTAAGAATGAAATGGTATGGAAAAGAAGAAACGTAAACGATTTGTAGGTAAGGGATAAAAGTCCTTAGAGACAAACTAATTTATAATTTTAGTTATACGACTTTTGGCTGACAACTTCGCGGAATTTATGCAGTTTAAATAATTTTCATTGATTATGAATTTGTATTAAATGTTATGGAGGCCTAAAGCGGTCCCATTATTCTCCATATTCCTACCATGAAACAAAATCTAGGAATATTGGCAGTAGCATTTTTTTGCATAAGGGGCCGTCCATTAATCAAAAGAGGTCTGGTAAGTCTAAAAAAAAATGGGTTCGACAAAATTCACGAAATATCACAAGGGGGTAGGTATGTATTAATTTTTTCGATTTCTTAAACGACTCAAAAACAACTTGCAACCTTTCTGTTTAGACTTTTTTATTATGATCCTTAATTTTCTAACATAATATTTTATTACGAATAAACATCCATATAATTTATGATTCTTTGTAGGTACTTAAAATTACACGCGATTTGGAGTGAGGGGGGGGGGTAGTCTTATCCCACCATGTATCACCAAGGGGGGAGATAAAAAAAGCTAAAAAAAAGATCACGTGATTAATGAACGGCCCCTAACATCAACATCATGTTTTAACTAAACGTGTCAGACGCGGCAAATATCAGTAAAAACCTCAATTAGGGGAATTATGCAGCAGTACTTATATTTTGTTTGCATAAATGATTATCTTTCTTTTATTTTACTTGTTTTGTGTTGCAGTGTTTGTATATGCTTATCATAAATCGAGCAAAGGCGGTGCCTTTACAGCTTAATTAAGCAGATATGTATGTCTATCGACAAGCTAAATAAGCCCCCTTGTGTAAATATTGACTTATTATTGCTATGACAGGCGTTCGTCTTAATTTCTATCTAGTAGCTTATAATTTTATTAGATACTTATTAATTATAATTTAATACTGATCAATATCATATTTATATTATAAATGTGAATTTGTGAGGATGTATGTGTGTGTGACTCGCTTGGCGGAGCGGTCACCATCCCGGCCTGACACCCAGCGGGTCTCGGGTTTGATCCCTAGCCAGACAGAAATATGAATGATGATTTAGATTTCTGTTCTGGGTCTGGGTATTTGTGTACTCGTCTTTGTGTGTCCACGACACAGGAGAAATTCTTGGTGTGGGCCTATGAGTGTAGAAAGCGTGTTTATTACTCTATCACGCCAAACACTGGATTTCGCTGAAATTTGACACACAGATCGTTTTGACCTGGATTAACACATGGTATACTCATTACCGTAGTAAACGTGACCGAAGCGGCCCGGTGCCCTGGATCTAGGGATGGACAAGCCAGGGCTTGTGCCCCGGGCGGCAAATGCAGAGGGCGGCAAAATAAACCTTGCATACGAATGCGCAACTCACCATCATCACACATTATTAATTTAACTTTAACCATTGGGACGCCCAGTCAGTAGGAAGTGGAACTCATGACACGTATACGTTTTAATGACTACCAATTATTGGATATCTGATGGCTGAAGTGATAAGGATGGTAAAAGTAAATTCAAGTGGGCAAGGGCGGCATTTTACAGCTTTTGTCCCACCTAAAAATAATTGAATATCCGGGGCTGCCGCTTGAATACACTACTTTTCAAGAACGAAAATTGAATAAGACGTTCCTTCACGTGACAATTTCCTGGAACTAAGTTATAAACAAATTTAACAAACGCTGTGCAATAAATCATATGATAAACAATTTATTTCTAATCGACTTTCCAAAGGAAAGAGGTCTATTCATTACGTACCAACATTTCTTTTTTATTTTTACGATAATGCCCCATAAGAGTATAATGACACTCTTCATATACGAATATAATGATCCTCTCATATGATATTTTCATGAAAAGATGTAAATATGTTATGGAGTGTCGTTCACCGCTTCTTTCTCCGTAAACGTAACGACATGTGAGAGGATGGAATATTGACGTTAAATTTTTTTTAAATTATACTTTGAAGGAAACATTTTAATTTGCTTTTGTTAAGTTTTTTTTCAAAAGTAATTACCATGTACAACTCGTACAAATGGACTTACTTTTAGGTACTTTAAGGCTCATGTCCTTTAGATACTGGCTTACCAATGGCTGAGTAGATTATTCTCTTGTCTCCGCCCGTTTCGGTAACAACCGTCTTAACCTTGGTAATGAGTAGCCATGCGTTTTTCCAAGTTTAAAAGCCTCGGTTTGTCAAATTTTAGCGAAATCCGAATGGTAGTTTTTGTGAAATCAGTAACAAACACACACACACACCTTCACACATTTTTGCATTATTTAATTAAGAAAAAAAAACATTACCCTTCTCCTGACGCAGTTGGGTATTAAATTCTAGAACCGTTTAAGGAAATCCGAAATAATAATTATAATTATCTATAAAGTGCCAAAGCAATTACTTTATAATTAATTGATTGTTATCATGATGTTCTCCTTTACGCACTAATGAAAACAATTGATCCAGTGATTTCGTTCCGATTGTTGTCCTCATTACAAGCAATCATATATTTGAGATAATATGTATACCTAATTATCATTTCTTAATTAGGCTTCATTTTGGTTTAAGATAACTTTTCTTCAGACTCTATTTCCATTAGCGTGTTAACATCTTGAAGACGCTTTCTATTTTTAACCGACTTCCCAAAGGAAGAGAGGTTATCTATTCGTCACGTTTTTTTTTATATTACTTTTTAGTACAATACTGGACATGTTGATCTCATCACAGGTCATTAAGCGGACATTGGACAATTGGGTAGGCATACCATAAATTTAACAAAGTACTATGAAAATTGATTCAGAAGTTTTCTTAAGATTTAAATCTTAGAGATATATGTATAGTTCATTATTTTTTATCCCGAAAGAAGAATTTCGCATCACAGAAATCGTGTCACTATTTAGCTCAAAACTTGCTAATGACGTGTTTTTCATTAAACATTGTTTAATATGCCTAAGCATATAATTATATCGCAAAAAAACTAATGTTGTATATATTATAAATATATCGTACAAATTGGTTCTTAAAACTATTTTAAAATAGTTATTTAAAACTGTAAATGAGGTTTAATCTATTCAAAAACCTTGCATAGAATTATTATAACCTGCGAAACTTTACTTATATACTATCAATATTGTATTTTACTTTACCAGGTGGTAGAACCAGTGTTTGTTGTTCGACCGGAAGTCCCACCGCCACACCTATTTCTAGAGTGAAGCAGTTCTTGCGTTTCGGTG
>DWNE01004127.1:0-15636 GCA_018249875.1 Cecropterus toxeus
TCCTTCCTTCTTATACGTTTATATGCTGTTTTTCTTTTTGTTATTATTATTATTGTTATGCACCGCCTTTGATTTTTCTGCACTTCCTTAAGTTTGACTGGCAGAAAATGCTTTTAAGCATTAAGTCCGCCTTTTGTCCATTTTTTTGTTGTTTTGTTGTCCAATAAAGATTAAATAAATAAATAAATATTCACTACCAGTCGTTGTGTATGTTACGTGTAAATTATTAAGCACATCTCATTTACTTACATACTAGGCGCCTATTTTAGTTCGCACGCATCTGTAATCAACTTCAGGTTCCATATAGAGGTGATTACATACATATGTCCAACCATGACAAGAGACTGAAGAAGGCAAAACGTACACGTTCAAGCACATTGATTATGATGATAAACATAAAGATTTTTGCAAAAATAATGCATGTGAAGTATGGACTTCCAAGTCCAAGTAGATTTTGACCTTTAGGAGAATTTTCTATCGAAATAATCAAATTGTGATTTAGTCTCCAAATTGATCGTTCGATTCAATTTTACACGGTGATTCTAGAATAATATCGTTTGGTTTTATATAAACGGTAGGCAATAATTACAGTGGTAAACAATAATATGAAAAATTTCTCAAACTTACTAAATATTTACTTATTTCTTTAAATAATTATAAAAGCGGAAATACAGGAAACGAAAATACAAGATACGAGAAACAAAAAACATTTCAATGAAAAATATTTTAAAGTCAGCGTATGAAACAAAAAAAAGCCAAAAAAAATCCTATCTCTCAACTCCCACCTGTATATTCCCAACCACCCCAGTCGTACCCAGCCCTTATGCAGCAGAACAACTTCAGGTTGGTACAGTAACGCCGCAATGCGCAACCGCGTCAACTTCACTTCGTACAGAGCAAAACACTACCGAACCGAGAAACCAAAAACCGTAAAGATAAATCATAAAAGAGCTTTTAATTGTGAACCAGAAATAGGAAAAGGAGAGGAAAGTGAAAGGAATTTAAAATAAGGAAAAGAAAATTGCGTAAGTAGCGTAATCTGTGAACAATTTGAATATTAATCTTGTTTTGATGACCTCATATGTACTGAGTGTGATTTCTTGACTTTTGAGATATTAATAGACTTACTAAATGTTATCAAAAGAATATAACCCAACATAACCTTTGTATTTTTCTTATTTGTATTTCTGTATCAATTAAAATGAGTTGTAATTAACCAAAAACGTTCAATAATTGGATAAGAAATTTTATTGATAGTCGATATTGACGATACAGAAATATAAACAATAAGAAACGATAACAAATTATTAGCTTCATATAAACCTAAATAAATACTGCTAGCTGAAACAATTATTAGCTTTTAGTATTCTTTTGACTCTAATAACTGGTTTACTAATAACTCTTTTTGTTAATTTTCTTTGCCCTCTGGTCTTTTCGTAATTTCTCAGTAACTATCATTATTAGCAGTCCTATAATTACCAAAAACCTTTAGAAATTATTTGCACTGTTCATTGAAGTAATATACAATAGTATTTCATAGAATAGTCCTGAATTATAATCAGCGAAGAGCAAAACGATATTAATTTGCATAGATACCGCTAAACACGAATGCTCATAATGGATCAAATCCATACGATATACTATAAATATAAAATTGTCTATGTCATCGCTTTCACTCGGACGTTGACATCAATTAAAAAAATAGCACACCTAGGGTTGCCTGCACTGCGCTCAATCGATCGTGGTACCGCGCACGCGCCCTTACTCCGCCATACGTCAGTGGGCTACCAGCGCGGGTAGACGCCAGACTACGTCATGCCTAAGCCGACGCCCGTCGAGGATCTCATAATCCCACCACAGGATCAAAAGATATGTGGGACTATATGCGTGTGTCAAATGACAGCAGTGCTCAGTTCGGTCGCTATCGTCTACCTCACGGTCGCCATTTACATGCCCTACACTCGCGCAATCGCCTCAGGGATTGACCCAACCCCTATTATGTGTACAACAACAAGGGCCGTGAATAAAGAAAACTGTGACTGGGGATCCTGCGGCGAGTGGTGCCTGAGCAAGACCTCCGGCGCCTGCATTCAGATCTACGTCAACGTTAGGAAGAACGGCTCGTCCTTGCTTCTTTCGGAATGTGGGAGCGCTGCCAACAAGACTTGTTACGGAATCGACCAAGAAAACGCTAAGAAGTACCACTGCATTCGAGATGAATGCAGGAACTTAACCGGCACGTTTAATTGCACTGAAGGGAAGTGTATCAACATAACGGACGCTTTCGAATGCGCTTTTAGAGATACAGATCCACCATTAAAGTGTTCAGGTAGAAGAGGGAAGATAACATGTATAGACGTTCACGGACTATTTTCTTGTAATAGAGGTACTTGTAGAAAAATAAGAACCCCGTACAACTGTGATCGACGGTGTGTAGATATTCCTACTCGTAATAAGAACGTCATTGTGTTGAGTGGGGACAGAGTGTTTTTAGCTCGTTGTTCGAAGCTAGCTCAAGAGGACGGTGGTGACGTTGTATGGACTGACTCTGGGGAGGAAGTGCTTATGTTATCTTGTCACGCTGTTCATAATGGAACATCTGGAGTGGTAGCGGTCGATTGTATTAACGCTGCTCTGTTGCCTCGCACTGAAATCGCTGATCTTACAAATTTCACATACCTTCAGTATTTGTATACCTCTAGAGCTTCACGTAATCGATTGATCGCACCATCCGAAGTGGAACTAACATTGGCAAATGATAGCCGTTTAATGATTAATTTAGAAGGTTGTGTCAATACTCTAGCTGATGAGTGTAAGGAGTTTCTCAAAGATTACGGTCGAGATGGCACAGATCATAATGCTAAAGCGAGATTCCCTTGCTTCTACATGGAGAACAGTCCAGACACAGTAGTAGCAAGATTTGATCTGGATGCCACATACCGTCAGTTTTTGGTAGCGCTAGTGATTCCTACAGTTCTCGTTGTAGTGTCTTGCATAACACTTATGTGTTGTCAAAAGACTATTGAAGTTGGCGATGACGCGAAGATGAGGTTTAAGGGTTGCGGTGCTGGTCAGGCTGAGCTGCAAATGCATCCAAACGATCCTGTTTCTCCCCTCTGAGACCAGTCACGTGAGATATTTTGCTTTAAGCGTAATGTATTATTTTAAATTTTATGCTTTAATGGAATTAATAATTCATACAAAGAAAAACGTCTTTATGATCCTTAAATTCTTCCTTACCATGTCTTGTTATTCAATTATCCTATATTAGAGCAAATGAATTTTTCCGGCAATTGTAAAATATTACGTAATGCGGTGTTTTATTGCCGACGTTTCTTTGAGCAAGAATGAAAGTCTAATGTTAGACCTTGACATGCTTGTCGTGACTAAAGTGGGTTCCAACGGTGTGAATATTTGATTTCTGCGGCACAAAAAGGAATGTTAAGTGAAGCATTTTTGAAAACTGTTTATAATACGTCAACGTTATTGTAAAACTTTATAACTTATAATCACCTGCAAAGTTAGTGACTTGTGGTCACAGTTATATTGATTTACTATATTGTATATTATTATCTTAGCTAGTGGCAGTTGGCTATAAAAAGGTTGGCTTCTTTTTGATGTTTTTTCTTATCCAATACTAAGGGGAATTCGAAATGTTACCTTCTCCACCTTACATACAACCATCCCTTCATTATGTAACATATTGGCTACAACAATTCCTAACCTAACAGTAGATTTACGATCTACTGTTAGGATTTTTTTTCTCATCGTAGTTTAGGGAAACCGTGACGACTTATATTTTTCCAATCGGTGTCCATTACACGGTTTTAAGCTATTCATGATGGAATAATTAGAACCGACAATGTTTGATTTTTCAACTTCAGATAGCTTTTGATGAGTTTTAGACCGATAACTAATGTATTGTTTTTTTTTTTATTTCAGGCGTTCCCCTCCTCTGCGAGGGTCCGGCTAGCTCGCTAAGAGACGACTAATTGGTAATTGCTTCTGATGCTTTTTGCATGAAGCTCCCTTAATGTCGACTATGAGCAGATCTCGTACAAGCCTCTCACCAGCAGCATCTGAGAGGTCTACACTACCAATGGGCGCATCTGCGGAACCTGATAGCCCAGAATTTAAACCTCTAGAGCCGACGAGGGAGGAGCTATTGAATCAATTTTACGAAAAATTCAAGTTCTACACATCGCTCTGCCTTGGCACGTCTGCTATTCTCGCCGTCTTCGCTTTTCTCTTCCTCATCCCGTTCGTTGTGGAACCAGCAATACAGACAATTTTGGCGGAATTCGTACCTGTGGCAGGTATATGCTCGGTTTCAGAACACGTTCACGCTGAAACATTGACGAATTGTACATGGGCGTCTTGTAGGGAAGGTTGCACCACTGCTCATACAAAATGCCACAAGATCAGAGTCAATTTAGCTAGAAGACCATTCGTTGAAAATGCACCAGTGCCAACTGAGTGGGACGAAACGGATTTACGATTCCTCATCAATCCTGAAGGTTGTGGATACCCTCCAAGAGTAAACTGCTCAGTATTTGCTAATGATTACGCTGGACCAAAAGCACCAAAAACCTTCCCGTGCTACTACAGTACGACACGACCAGACCTCGTAGTAGCGAGGTATTCATGGGACTCCACAATCCGGGGTCTAATTTTGGCATTGGTGCTGCCGACTACAGTATTCGTCTTCAGTTTAAGTGTGCTTGCCTATTGGCATTGTCGCTGTTGCGAGAGAGCCTGCAATAGACGAGTACACGCTGAATCGTACACAAGCAAGGAAGAGTAAGTATTGATATAATCATCATCTTAATTTAGGAAAGGTAGTGAATGAATAGATTCTTTTTAAGTATATCAAAAACTTTAGAAACCTCAATTTCTGCGATATTCGGAATGTTTTCTGCATCTACTATAAATATTACTTTATTATGATCATGGATAGTAACGGTAGATGTAATACTTAGACCTTATTTTTGGTTTTTAGTAATATTTGTGTTCTTATATACTGGACTTGCAGGGCTATTAGCGATATCAAGTTTGGTGGTGGAACAACGTAGTACCTGCTATAGTTGTATTGGAAGTAGACTTTAATGTTAAGTACGTTTTATGTGGTCATTCGCACAGTGCAGTGTGTACGAACTACCTTTAGCTATACCTGAAGACTTCTTAGGTATTGATACCTTTTCTTCACGTTTTGATACTAGTACTTTGAATGTTATGAAATCGGTATAACTGTTCTAGAGTCACCTTACACTGATGTTTCGTTTTGGAGTTAAACGCGCATTGGTGAGGTGTTTTTTTATTTTATTTTGCATCGACACGTCTCCTATCAGGTAGAGTGGTGCGTGGAAACCCACGTATAAAGTGATACCTTATCCGATTTTATAATATTCAATTGAATGGATAGTGTTTGTTAATGAAATTAATTCCCAAGAAATTTGTTTAACGTGAAAGAAAGGTATCAATGTAGTATCTTCTTATTCGAACACTGATGCACTGGTATATCTAATTAGAGAATCTATGCACTGTTCTTTAATAAAGATAATATCTGAGCGTCTTATTTTAGAACTTTTGATACTTTGTACTGTACATAATTAGTCACATTACTGTTAAAATCGTCTTTCATTTCATCTTCATCTTTCAATATAACCTTAAAACAATGTATATCTAATAAATTATCTGTAATATTCTTAGCAATTTAGCTTTCATTTGATAAAAGTTTTATTTTAGTACCGCTTACTTAATTAATGCAATCTTTATAACTAATATTTAAATAAACCAAAGCAACTTATTTTTGGACTTACTTGCTTTTCTATGTAAATGACAAAACGATTAATACATCATTGGTCCTTAAATATAAATTAAAACTCTACAAAAAAACATTAATTGTTAATGACGATTTACTCAACTCCGTGAATCGTGAATTGTGGAACATACAAATCAATTTCCGCTCGGTTACGGTTACCTAATAACAGCTACTAGATCAGCGTATTCTAATACTCAACGTTTTTTATATTTAAAATTATAACGGTATTTTGGTAACGTTTCTTTTTTATCATTACAGTAGCAAACTCCTCTGCGAGTTGGACGACGATCCAAGCGATGACGTATTCTGACGCCGAGCATCCACAGCCCGCCGACGCGCGTCCCCTCGCACCGAAGGATACACGCAACTCTGAACCGAAATACCTATCACTGCTGTCTAAAGCGGTGATCACGCTAACAAGAACTGTAAAGTGATTGATAAAATGTGACTGAACAATCGCTGTACAGAATTTGTTCTGCATGCTTGCGCTAATCGAACGCTTCATAATCCAAATTTATATGTCGTTTAAATCATAATGTGAGAAGAGTGAGGCCGAACAAATAAGTGCGTGGATAGGTTAGGTTAAGTTACAAAAAGTAAGTCCTATGATCTTTGTGATTTAAACAATTTATAAATAAGTTACAACATTGATATTAAAGACAATTTAATAGATGATCAAAATAAAAATCCAAATGATGTTTAAACGACGGGGGATAAGCGGGTTAGTACACTATCGAAGACGTGCATAGCTTTGCGAAAAGAAATCAAAATTGATTCAAATTACACCGTCTCTTAAACGAATATTGGGCTAGGCCGGATATTTTAAGATTTATTTTGAATTGTTAATTACGGAATGCGTGTAATTTTTTGTTATTAGTCGTAAGTTATAGATAGGTAAGATTTCAAGATAATAATTGTACAGTTAAATGAGCTGTCTGTACATAGAAGATATTTTTGAAAAATTGGACTAGGTTATATCCTCATTTAATACTGATAATGTGAAATAGTAAATGCTGTGTTCTAGGCAGAAGACTACTTCAAAATTAGTAGAGCGAGTATTGATCCGATTTTGATGCAGTGTTTTCTCTTATCGATGCTGACAATGTCATGGACAGAATGTGTTTAAATAGTTGTTCATGTAAAAGTCGTTTAGGTGTAAATCAATTACAATATATAGACCAATTTTAATAAACTCATGCATATCTCAAATTGCCATACTACAATAAGTTGCTAGTAGAAACCTTAGCTGAATTGTACCTTTCAAATCCTTTAATCGGGACAAATCTATTATTCAAAGTAATTATAAGAAATCTTTCTAGCTTCAGATACTTCTAGTATTTTATTCCGTCTAGATTTTCATAAGGTATATTTTGCGTTATTTTATAAATAACTATACTATTTTCCACTTCATTTTAGTTATAAAAAGTTTGTAATAAGTCCATACTAGTTCAAATATCCTTCCAAAATTGTTATATGATACTCAGGGATAGAAGATATCTTTACTGTGATTTATATAGGGTAAACCAGGCATACATGCCCCAGTCGATAACGCGCCCCACTCGCAAGAATCACAGATGCGTTTTGAATTTGGTGCTAATTTGACCCGAACAAGTTAGTGACACGAGTATGACCGCGATGTAAACAGCACAGTACCGGTTATTATTAGTTTTAAGTAAGAAAAAGTGAATGAAAAGTAAGTACGATGGTCTGAATTTGTTTCTTATCTCTTATAACAATAAATCAAAGTATTTGCTTTACATTTTTTTCTGGTTTTAAAGTTTTACTCTAAATATAACCTCTTTGAACTCTTGTATGCCTACAATAACGTTCGATTTTAGACAAAGAAAAATATATTTGTCAAGTGGGGCACATTACCTTGATAATTTTGCTAATTTGCCCTGTTTTTTTTCGGGTAATGTGCCCCTTGTATGTATTCATTTTATAATATTATATTTAAGTGTTACCTATCAATCATTATATTTCAGCAAATGGGAAAGGAAAAGGTCGCAGATCCAAGATAATGGACGGAAGACAAGAGGATAAAAGCAATAGAAGAGATCATAAGAAAGAAAATGGGAGTGAATGAGTCTAGTATGAAATACATTCACAAACCCTACGTAGACACACTATAATAGGCTGGAAAAGCAACCAGAACATAGGTGGACTATCTGAATTAGGTTTTAAAAATGATTAGAGACTCGTAACTCACATTAAACGTTTGGAAGCTATAGGATTTCCTCTGGAACAGTCAAAAGTCTTTGAAGAAAACAAGAAGGCGCAAGATATCCCGGCATCATGAAAACGTAAGAAGAATATTACAGAAGTATCTTGAATGTGTGAATCTCGAAAGTGAAGAAGAGTTACAGCTCAACGAACCTAGAGAAGACTGTTCCAATGAAACATACAACACTTGTGTAGAATGCCTTGAGTCTTGCTACCATACGAATAAGAAAACTATCTGGATTCAGTGTTTGGAGTGTTCTGGCTGGTTCCACGAAGATTGCTCAAGCTGTTTGAAGAAATACAACAAGTGTGGTGGCAAAAATAAAGGGAAAGGTAAAGGAAAAAACACAGAAAAATGAGAAGTTTTACTGGGGCACATATGACTGATATATCCGTGAAATGTGCCCTACCCTAGACTTTAAATAATCGTTGATATCAGCTGTTTTAATTATATTTAAGATTTATTTTTTAGTTTTTATTATGCATATTGAGTCAGAGGTTAAGACTAATTACTAAATTAAAAGTGTTTTAAATCATACCGTTTATTATTTGAATTCTTCGAATGGTGGGGCAAGATTGCCTGTTTTACCCTATAGATATAAACGTGTTTTAAGAAACCGACACTGTAAAAAATCACTCCTTGAACATAATTGATGACAAAACTATGTCATGTTCTCTTGACTATGACAAATGTGAGCAATGTGACAGACAGCTTTTATGAGAAACACAGCGAAATTAATAACTACTTGTATTTTACTAGTTGGTAATAGTCTAGTCTAGGCAAATCTAAGCTTTCGTATCACGACAGATGTCAAAAGAATCGTGTCACAGATAAAAAATAATTTTGCATTCTATAAATTGACGATCTACGCGGTTGTGCCGATAGTCATTTTATAATCAAAAACTTTTTGGATTGGATTTATTCGGTATTTGGCTCGAGTGCATCGGTATTGCGATCTAGTTTTCTAACCAAGTCTATTTTGTAGGGCATGAAGATTTTCCATAAAATTATTCACGCATGTCAAATGGGCAAAAATAACGCCGTGTTAATATAACGGGAATTAAATCAGAAATCAATCAATGTCGAACTCGATCTAAATATCCATACATCTGCTCCCGAAACAGCGAGTGAGCAAACAATTACAGCACACCATTCGGATGGGTCGAAGCCATCAATCTAGTTGCTTCAGCGCGTTTAATGGAGTGTGCAGTTGGTACAGGAGCGGCGGTTGGTGTTGGGCAACGCACAATGGCCGATGCGTTCCGTTCGCCGCGTCCGATAGTCACGGAGCACGCGTCCTGCTAGGATGGTGGAAGTTTTCAATCTACTGGATTAGCAAAGGTTTTGTAACGCTGCAGCGGTTAACAGATTAACCATAAATAACGATGTTAGACGTGGCGAAATTTAAGATTGCCTGGCAACATATTTGATCTGCTAACCAGGACTCATTGTATGATATTTTTTCGTGTTTAACTTTAATTTTAAAGGTTTGAATTGTCAGGATTTTCGATAAATGTGCTAAAAGATGGCAGAACTCTATGTGGTTTGATTTTGGTAGCACAATCACCACACCAATGTCCGCCGGATAACAGCAGTGTTATCCATTGCTGTGTTTGAGTTTAAAGGGTTTAGTAAGACAGATTCTTGTCCGAGACGCTCCAATATTTAACAGTAAATGACACAGCTACATCCAAAACACTAATCGTTAATAAAAACAGAATCGCTATTCGTTCATGCATCGCGCCACTAGTCCTAGTCGAAGAGGTGTGTAGGGTTATGCAACAGTGAGCTTAGTAACACCGGCAGCCGCTAATAACACTTAATAGGTAATTTCATTGAAAGCACGGAATTCGGTATTCGCTAATATCGCACGTTGCCAAACTTTAGCGCAACGAAAAATAGTTTGTCGTATATCAAGCGAGGAAATAGGCGTTACGTTATTGAATACTTAATCGTTATCTATTTAGAAAGATTGCTCTATGTAAGAAAAGTTACTGTTGATTACTGTTGATTTTTTTTAATGGGTAGTTAATACTGAACGGTTTATTAGTAAAATATTCACCAATAAAAGTGATCTTATTATGGCTTTAAGAACATGTATAAGACTAACAAAAAAATCGTGGAATCTAAGGTTTAAATATATTGTATCTACATTTTATTCCATCTTAAAAATTTAACGTTTTTTTATGGTGATATATTAAAAATTCCAATCGCAAAGTCTCATGGATACTCTCTCCCTTGTTTCAGCTGGTGGTGAACTTGGCCATAGTGGTGTACCATGCCTTGGACTACACGCACGGCGATGATGAGGAGCGACTCATTTCGCCAGACCTCGAGGGACTCATCACCGAGATGACAGCGGGTAACATAGCTGGTAAGTTTGGATAGAAAATAAATGATGTCAATTATATTAGCACTATAGCTAAATTAATGAATTACGAAGTGATCCGACAAAAAAACTAAAAAAAAAAATGAAAAAATTAAGTATTACTTATCTACGTGGATTGTTTCTGGAACTATTACTGTGATTTTTTCCTAACCCTTTACACAGCGAAAGAGGATTTTATATAAGTAACAAAAATTTGTTTTTCCTCCGAAAAGATCTGGATTTGATGGAGGAATAATACGAAGAATAGCAAGCCGCGCAGCGAGGGAACGCTCGTTGTATTAATCGTCAATCGTCATTGTCGTACACAAAAATATAATAAACGTTAAAATCAATGTTTATTTTCATGAACTTAAAGAAATTTTAAGTGATTTTGTTTCTAGTGGTAGATACAAAACTTTTTAGCGGTCACGCGAACCGAATAATTGGACACTCTAGAGGCAGCTACGGAAAAAGTCCAATTTCGGTTTCACTGAACTTTCCCCCTCGACCTTTTTACTTCGTCACGTTGCCAGTCACGATATCCTTTATCTAACCACCGCATGGTCAGGTTTATTTTTGCGCTTACCTTTAAGCTTTGCACTGTATTAAGCTTTTTCTGTTTTCAATTTCGAAAATGATCTAATATACCTACTTGTTAACCCATCTATGAATTAGAATTGCTAATCGAGTTTTGTATTTTAATTCGTCTTATTGATGAATATATAAAAGAAGGCATTTTTTTTACTTTATATTGAATTCATTTTAAAAGCTAGGGTCCCAACATTCTATTGAAGCGGTTTCAAAAATAAACTGTTCATGGACATTATTTGCGAATCGAATCGAATTTCAATGCAAGAAAAAGCCATCAATATCTATCATTCGTAGCGTGTCGTATTCTGTAAATAAACATTTATGAGTCGCACAATGATGGTAATTGGATTCTCCGGTTTTGTATCTCCCATGCTGTGATTTCGATAGGAACGCGAAGACGTGCAAACACGTTTCGGATAAGCGTTGCCTTTTATAGTTTCCCGTTAGACATCAATCGCAACCGATGTGAAATTGGTTCGATGATCATGTCTTGACCGTCGACCATCGACCTCGACGTTACTGTGAACTTGATTTGCAAAAGATTGAACCGATCTTGATTCTAGATATTTGATTTAGATGTCCAATATTTATATGTGTATCTATGTGTTTCATGGAGTCCAATTTTTATTTACTATTCGAATCTCCTCACGATAAGAGGTCCTTCTTGATGCAAAAAAGTGGTAAGTAAGCTTATGCTTAAGTAAGCCTTTTCCAGACGTAAAAAGAATCCCGTATGCAAACCTGAGTCATAAAAGTGTTGCAATCAAAGTTGCAAAAAAAAAAAAAATAATAACAAAATTTCTTAAATTTTGAATTTATATTAAACAATAATTTGGGGGCACGTCAAGCTAAAGCCAAAATATCACAGCTGTACCAATATTTTCTCGAAGCCATTCAGGACATTTTTATACCATTTGTAACTTTGGTTTGAATAAAGCTAGAAACTTTTTTTAAGTACCAAAAAGGTGTTATTGTAATTAAGCATTTTCCAAATTTTTATTAAAATTCAACAAGTCAAAATTTTGAATTTTGCCACTAATACATTCAACGATCATCAAAATTCTAAGATTATTTGTTGGGGAATTTGAGATTTAGGTACAAATTTATGATAAAGTCGGTGAATAAATGCCCCAGTTCATAGTTGTAAGATAAGTATACTTTAATCACCTATTTCTTGTATGAACTATTTCTAGCCTTGCGTATCTTTGTAAGATAGCCGGCAGCCACACTGTTGTGGCTGCCGGCTATCTTACATATATGATGTGACCTTAGTAGCGTTGCTGTTCCCGAGTAGTCCATCACAGACGTTAGTCACGTCTGTGATGGACTTCACATAGAACCTCTATTTCATTTGAATTGGTGGAATAACCACATTAGATGGACTGCTTGCTCATTTATTACTTCAATCTGACAAAAAAAGGAAATAATCGACTAGGTGCTATGTATCTAGTTGTTATGAACTTGTTGTGAGTTGTTATGAGCTTATGCCTATCTTGCAACGTTTTGTTGTAGAAGTACTGCGTTGTGAGAGTGGCATTTTTATACAGTTTTGATATATCGTTAGATCATTCATGTCTTCGAAAAACATATATTAATGTATTCCACACAGATCAATTGAGTTGTCTAGCTTTTAAACTTGCAGTATTTTCTGTGAACGCTAAAAGAGTTGTGCATTCATTGGCAATACTTAAAATAGAGATAATGTACGAGTATCAGCCATGAAATCAATCTTATTGGTTTCTTTTGTTTCGTCTTTTTTCGTGCCGACAAAGAACAAGAATGTTTATAGGTTTAATGAGGGCTTCACCGTAGCTCCCGTCCGCCATTCGAACGTGACTCCATATAACTTCTAGTATACAATGTAAGCTAGCGAAGGCTACTTAGGGTTTGTCTAGACAGCCCCCTCGACAATGTTTATAAACGATCTCTTTGTACCAAGGCCCTAGTGGTCTGTGGAGTCAAGTAGCTGACTCGGAAAAGTTGAGGGTTTTAGGTCTATGTAGTCAAGTAGATGAGGTTAGTGCGTGCTAAACTTTGCAGTCGTTTTACAATAAAATGCTCTATCCTCTCCAACTCCTTCCTCTACTCTTGTTTTTTGTGTCCACGATTTTCTAACTGTGCAGACGTATGTATGCGTTTTTAAAATCATATCTCTTAACTATTTTCTTTGTTTGTAAATATTGAAATAAATTACTTTTCTTCTCTTTCACGAGTAACAATGTGAATCAACGTCATCAGCGTACTAGAGAGCGTGAGAATTAAAACTTTATTATTACATGTTGAATGTGTTTGAGACTGAACTTAGTGTAAAGTTATAAAAAAGACCTTAGTTAACATAGTTTTTAAATAGAACAATTGTCGTTTGGGGTTACAGTAAACCGATTGTAATAAAACTTTGCAGTATTACGCAAGACATTTAACTGTCGAACAGAATGAACATTATTAATTTAGGGAATACATTTTGAGAGATCAATTATTTAGGCATACTTCGATTTTTTGATCTATTTGACTTATATGATGTGTTGCTTAACGTCACATATAGCGTAAAATATTTTCTTCTGTCTGAAGTTTTTACAAAACCATTATTTACTTTACGTTTACATACAGCAATTTTGTTGCTGTGTTGTCTAAAGAAAGCTTTACACGAAGATATTCACGTTTTTCTGACATGTTCGCATCTGAAGTTCGCAAAAAACCAAACAGTTGTTAAGTTGTTACGTGCTCACGAACTGTTATTCCGTGGGAGTTTCTGTTTCATTCATTATGGTCGGATGTGATGTCTCCTAAGATCTTTGTTGTGGATCTTCTGTAATTGTTGAGTTACGGTTTCAAACCCGTTCTGGGTTAATTGTAGTCTTGTTTGTACTCTTAATGCATGTATGGGGAATGTCCGCAATTAGAATAACGAGATGCTACTGTGGGATATTGTTGTTTCGGTTTTTTTTGTGTTATTGCGTTTTATGACTAGGTTAGACTGACGTCGTGTCAAAGGTAAATAAAATTAGAATGTTGTTTCTTTACAGTACTAGAAGAATTTACGCATATGCGTGCCTTTGTAGGGGAGCTACTTTTGTCGTTTGCCCTACATAAACCTGACGGTTCAAACACATTCAATACAATTTAGGATATTGCTTACAAAAACTCGTGTCATGTGACAACGTGATGGATTGTTCTAATGACATTTATGATAGATATTGCTCAGCACAAATTCTTTCCTATAACACCGTATAATAGTACGCGGATTGACATATTAATAGCCCAGTTTAGACATCTAAATGGATCAGGTATGATCCATTAAGATGTCTGAGCACTTAGAGTCAATGTGACGTTGAATCGTGAGTTGCGATTGATTTTCTTAACCTGTTTTGCTGCTGATTTCAATTGATACTCACTTCCATAGATGATCCAGATAGTTTAAAGTATTTTGATGTAGCAACACTTGTAGTCTAACAAAACGAGGATGGAGGATTTAATTCCTACCTGAGGATTTCAGTTAGATTCATAGTAATATTATCTTCTTTTATGTGACAGAACAGTTGATTCAAGATACGCGTATGGGACAGTAAATAAATAGCAGTCAGTAGACTGAACGGTCGCTTATTACTTAATTCTATACTAATATTATAAAGTAGTAGAGTTTATTTGGTTGAACATGCTAATCTCAGGAACTACTGGTTCGAATTGATAAAATATTTTTGTATAGTAAACATCGTAGAAGGCTTTAGGCATATAAAATCACGCTATGTTTGTTTATTTTTAATAGATTGTTCTCTTATAAACGTGGGTTAAACTGCGTGGCACAGCTAGTTTCATATATAAACATTGTGCTATACTGTGTTGTACTAGATTGACTTTGCAATAGAGCCACCTCTCAATGCAAAGAAGATAATCCGTCCAAAACTGAACATGGTGCGTAATTGAAGATTTTATCAGTGGAATGGTATTGGCGGTGCTGAATCTGATAAACGGCCAAAATTGAATGACCTCGAACACGTCGGATTTCATCGATCGTCTGTCTTCAGATCGATAATGATAGTGTCAACGGCCGATGTACTCGTACAATGGATTGTTACTTGATGCCATTGTGAGCCGAGCTCGTGCACCTGTCCAGCGTGGCCGATTGACCTGTATCCGAGTCTGAACAATCGTTGATATCTACGCGCTTGTACTACGAGTACAAATAACACAATACACATGGTGTACATAGCCGCTATTTTAATCATAGGTACATTACATATACATTCGCGCGTAGATTGGACATTTTTAATGAATTTTTAAGAATGCAAGTTTTGTTTCGATAATATTTGTTGAAATAGCAAAGAAGCATGCATGAACGAGCACCTGGTGGTAAGTGCCACCCTTGCTACTGCTACTGCCGCCCTTGTAAGCGAGCTTATATAGAACATGGCTTCTATCTGAAGTCGTCAACAGTTGCGTTGCTACATCTGAGGTCTAGAGTGGCCGCCTCATATATAAGTGAGCCGGCAACATCCTCCCACCGAAACGCAAGAACTGCTTCACGCTAGAAATACATAGTTGTGGCGGTGGTACTTCCCCCCCCGAACTACATTGGTTCTAACTTTTATTTTTTTACCCAGCCATGTCAGGGTTGTTACTTAGAAAAAAAAATTT
>DWNE01004128.1:0-15635 GCA_018249875.1 Cecropterus toxeus
ATATTAAGGTGGGTCCCCATACAATAAACGTGTTTTTTGCTCACTATTGTAGATAATGGTGCGGAACCCTTCGTGCGCGAGTCCGACTCGCACTTGACCGATTTTTTGATTACAATATTATTAAGATAAAATTTGAATAGTCGTCTCAAATTTGTTGGACATCGGAGAGATTTCTAATATATTTGATGTTTACGTAAAATACATGTCCATTGTTCATAATATACATATAAGAATTGGTACGAAAAGTTCCCCTGGGATCAAACCCAACCTACTACACAAACATGTCTGTGGGCGACAGTGTCCACTAACTACTTGTTGTGTGCTACTTTAAACACATAACCCACAATTCTCCAGGGCCAGATCGACCCAACCTTCAAAAACGAGTATTGAATTAATAATGCCAAATTATATTTTGTTTGTCTGTACTTTATAAACTGACACCTTAAAAGTTTGAAACTTTCAATTAACTGGTTCGAAGTACTTAAAAGTTTTGTAGTACGGTGTCTAGAACTTTCTTTGACAGTAAGTTCGTTGTAGACCCGTTTAATAGTTGAACTACATTCTAAGAGAATAATAAATTAAGTTCAATCCCTGCCACCTATTTTGAATATTTTTACAACCTTATTCTACATTAATTTAAAAAGTAAAGGTATTACTTCGTTATCAACAAAAGTAGTTGAACTATTTGTCTGTTGTAGTGTTTTCGTATTCATTTAAGAAAAATGCACTCAGGTTTCAAAAATAAATAGAGCATATTTTTAAATTTCGAATTTACTAAGAAGGAGCTCTTGTATCTCCAAAATGTGTATTTCATCATGAAAAAGTGTTGTGGCTTAAAAATATCGCAATAAACTTTTTACAAATTTAAAAAAAGAATATTGCCTTTTGTATCTTTGAATTACAACTCTGAATTCAACTGGTGAAGTTCGAACGCAATTCGAATTCAGTTAAACTCGTTTATTTCTGTAAAAGAAAACGAGGATTCATCAAAAAATAGTAAATAAAAGCTGCTGTTTAATGGGAATTATGTAAACGTTCGTGACGTCACGCCGAGAGTAAACAGACAGATTGCCGGCAGTAATTGCGATTATTCAATTTGACGTTTCGCAATCAGCGGACACAAACGAGCAAACACGGACCGCAAACATAGCTGAATCGATTATCATGTCGTTCTTGTTATTTGCGCCGATGCGTTATTTAAAGTCCTATTTGAACTTGTTCTTTATTCAAAATCCATTCTGGACTTTGATTGTGAATTTATTCGGATTTTTATAAAGTATACCAACTGGGGCGTAGTTTGGATTCATGTCACCCGGGTCCGTAATAAATTTTACCGATAATTCATTAGAGAATTAAAATCGGCTTAAAAAAATGTTTTTTTGAACCTGCAATCGGTGCAATGTGTATCTGTTATTTGACGACCAAACTATAGTTACATCGTTAAAACATTAAATCAACTAGTAATAGCGTCAAAAACGTTAAAACAAAAACCCCACTACTTAAAACGAAATTTTAGTTTTTTTAAGTTTTTTTTGAGTTTTTGTCAAAATAGTCAAGTAAAAGCATATATAGATATTTAAATTGGTATATTTACTAGCTTTCATTTGATACCCATATTGTCGTAATAGTAAAGAAATTCACCCTCCCCCCTCCTCTTAGGCATCATTTTAAAAATGATATCGCACTATACACACTGAGTCGATTCAAACTATATGTTATACGTCACAATTCGTCAAGCCGTTTAGGCTGTAGCGCGTGCCAAAGAAATGGACATACAAACAAACAAACATACATATATACATACGCTCGAGTAACATTACCCACCTTCTGAGACAGTCGGGTAAAAAAGTTCGGCAAATAAAACATGCCGCTTAGGGGTCGCAAGTAGAACTTCAAAGATTTTGTTACAGCTACTGTACAGCTATGTAATAATACAGATAGTATTTTCTGTCGCCCCTGAGACGTGATGCCCTGGGCTATGCCTCCCAGTACAGCAGTATAATATTCGAGATTATTTCTATGCTTGGAATGGCCAAACAGTCGGTTACAGTCGATATATTTCTTTAACCCGCCAACGGTTTAATTCCTGCGAGACGTATTTAAATTAATAATGCAACTCTCATATGTTACACATAGTTGTTTCCCGCAGTTTCACCCGCTTTTAAAAATGTAACATTTAAATGTAATGTTTATCAGTGTAGATATTAAATGTTATGTTGCCTTATAAATAGATCTAAATTTCGACGAATTTAATGAAATAAAGACTTAATGTAAATGACAGTTCAAGTTACAGACTATAATTTAGCAGAATTGGTTGATGTTAAATAGACATTAAATCGCAAGATTTGACCGTCCATACTATTAAGTATTAAACTAACACACTATTCAATTGTACTATTGAACTAACTAATAAGTCAAGTTAAATAAAAGCTCATAATAAATGTTGATCATACCGTAATTTTAAAGTTCCATAGTACAAAAACATTTATACTAATAACAACAATGGAAATACAATTTCGGATGGTAATGACGTGGGCAAACAATTCGCAATTATCCGATTTGACGTTTGCAATCAGCGGACGTAAACCAACAAACACGTGAGGGCAAATACTATCGAATCTATTGCAATTTCAAGTGGAGAATCAATTTCATTTATACATTTATTCTCCAGGTGGTAGAACCAATGTAGTTCGAGCGGGGAAGTACCACCTTCACACCAATTTCTAACGTGAAACAGTTCGTGCCTTTCTGTGGAAGGGTGTGGTTGCCGTCTCACTTAAATATGAGGCGACCATCTTACTCCTCGGGAGTAGCAGCGCATCTGTGATCGACTTCAGATAGAACCCCTGTTCTATATGAAATTACTCACAGGTGTCCATGGGTGGCAGTAATGCTGGTTTGTTACTTCATTCTTATAAAAAAAATAGTTATAATAATTATTATTAACATCTCTATCGTAAAAAAATACCTCCCTGTGTTGCAAGAGGCAAATAATTTTGCAGTCCATTTGAGAGTAAATGATCACTCGTAACATCTGCAATCAATTTCAGATAAGATTATAGTATTGTCTATGGTAACGCTATTCCCGGCAACTAAGTTGAAATACTTCGCAAAAGTTCTCTTCTAAGTGAAGAACAGCAGAACTTACAGCTGATATTATGATTGGTACGAGCTTGGTGTGGCCATAGTGCCTCTAGATATAATACTTTAAAAGAAACACAAACGAAAGCAAACATTAAATACCCACTTTTCTTTTTTTAATACAAATCGAAAACTTACGTCACGTTTTCCTCTATAACTATACGTATATACAGGTTGTTCTTATATGTAGATTAGATATCGCTACGTATACAGAGTGTTCTGAAACAGCACCAATAATATACAGCGTCTGAAACGTCTTCGTCCTCTGGGACTCGTTATTCAAGATACTTTTATGACACTGTAGAATATTTTAAGACCGTTACTCCACTCGGCGTTATAGGGTTGCCTCGACATGGAAATTTATTTTATGTATATAATTTGTTACGCTTCGAAGATAGTAGAATCGTACTGTTTTAAAATATGGTCTTAGTGGAACGTTTAGTAGCTGTCTCGATAAGATATTCTTGTATCTTATTAACTTTTAGGACTGAAATTCAGGGGTAAATTGATTTTGGACTTCAACGTTTTTAGTCCTAAGCGAGATTAGCCTTAATATATGAGAGATCATCTTAGTCCACAAGTGGCAAAACATATCTCTTATTAGTTTTAGATAAACCATCAGTTAGTTCTTTATGAAGTTTGTTGCAGGCATGTTGACACCGTGCTCGTTTACTACTTCAGTATTATAAAAACGAATCGTAAAGAAGCTTGGCCATTCTAGCATTATAGTATAACAGTTTCTTATAAACACCCTATATACTGTAGGGCTGAGCCTGATCAAAATTCCGGAGTCCTATTTATCTAGCGATCAAGGATCGAAATGCAACCCTAGGATAGGGTTAAGAGGGTGTGGATGACGTAGATTAAACTTGGCTCCAGCTAGCCTGAGACATGTGAGGCATTTATAATTAACGACGAGAAATTAAATTAGTTTAGCCCCTTAGTTATGGGTGTGTTAAAGAGACGCCTGTTTCCGCTCCACTGTCGCCTACTTTTCCCCACAACAGAATAATGGGTTCCGTAACCTGGTTTTAAACTTAAAGAGATGCAAATTTCATTGCAACAAAAACTTGAAACTTAGAACTTTGAAATGAACCTGGTATGAACGTGCAAGATTTAGGATGAGTTTAATCCTAAGGTATTCCCGCTCTATGACATGGGGCTCTTCAAGAAATGTGCAAAAAGAGCTCTTCAAAGCCAGCGATACATTAGCGACACTTTTGCATATGTCTATTGGCGACAGTGGCCACTTTTCATTAGATAGCCCGTCTGATATAAAAAAAAATCAACCAGTTTAAGTTAAGTACCACCGTCTAAGCTATTACAAGCGTGAAGTAGGTATTCATAACCTTCAACCGAAATGTAGGGACATTTCGGTTGAAGGTTATGAATACCTGACTGAAAAATGAATTGACCATGTTATTACCATATCTGTGATAAGCTTTTCTGGTAATACGTTTTTCTGACAGAGTTTGTTTCATGCAATAATGAGCCACGCTCACTTATTATTTCGAGCGTAAATAAAAACATGATTCTACGAAAATGATAATTGTGTGATTTGAACTCGTTAATAAAGAAACACATGACCGTTTCCTTATTGAATTAATTTGAAGCTTTGTCCCTAATAGCAATTTGCAGTCGGTGTGAAACGGATGCCGCTCATGATAACGAATTAACTACAAAGGCGTGGTCACGTTGGACCTTAATTAGGGACTACACGATATAACTTTAGTGTAATTCGGAAGTGATTTTCGAGTTCGTGTTTTGATTAATGATTAGGTTATTTAATGTGGAGTAAACATTAATAATATTGATGTAGAAAATTCTGAAAAAACTCAGAAAGTTTTTTATGTTTAGTAAAGTGGTAGCTTTAGTGTTATATTATTTTAAAGTGTAGGTATAATATGTTATGTTTGATATGTTATGATATGTTATGCTTCGGCCGCTTGACTCAGGTGTTATTAATCGACTTAAAATGAAAGCAAATGAATATAGAAAACTGAATCACATATTACAATATTTTAAAATTAAATGGTGGCATGCTTCCTGAACTTCACAAATGATCAAATATCTTTGCCACACATCGCTTGATATGTTTGCATATTTGAAAAATATTTGGTATTTCATCGCTTACCAAAATATTAAACCTTCAACGTTTTAAAATGACACAATTAACGATTAATACACAATTCAATCTCTCTGTAACTCTGTCCGTCTCAACTCGAATAGTATAAAGTCACACTCCTTAAGAGTAGTTCCCTCAGTACGAATTCAGTATGTTTATGTAAAACAATCATTGTTCACGTTTTTATCTATACATTGCGATGTACTTAAACATTGTTCGTTTTCTTTTTCGGACCTACCTTGCAATGTAATTATAATCCGCACTTAGTACCGTACGGTAAGCTTAAGGGACAGCTTCAGATTTAGCTGACTCAGATTTGCATACAATATATCAGCATCTTCAGTGTGGTCAGACCTTTACATCTGTTTTAACAAGATAATATCGCGGATTACTCGATTTAAACGAGCCCCATTCAATGACGGATCGCGTTAATTACTTTTTCAGTTGGACTGTTGTAGTTTTATTTAATTTATTTAAATCGTTACGCGTATACCTATAAATGTTTGGGGATGTCAATTCAATGATGTGGGTTGACAATTCAATGTTTTTAAACGGTAAATCGGAGTACTGAAATTTTTTAAATATCCAGGAAACAGTAATTGTGATGTTTTAGGGTTCTGTACTCAAAGGGTACAAATGGAACCCTATAACTAAAACTCCGCTGTCCGTCTGTCTGTCTGTCACCGGGCTCTATCCCATGAATCGTGATAGCTAGACCATTGTAATTTTCACAGATGATGTATTTTAATTGCCGCTATAACAACAAATACTAAATACAGAATAAAATAAATATTTAAGAGGAACTCCCATACAACAAAGGTGATTTTTTGCCGTTTTTTATAGATAACGGTACAGAATCCTTCATGCGCGATTACGACTCGCATTGGCGTTTACTTGGTTTTTTACACTATTAACCTACTTATAGGTTCCAGTTTCCTATACTACAACTTCCAACAAATTATATTATGCAATGTGTAATATAATCGAAAGAATAAATAAAAACATTATACAGTACCTACTTATAAAAACCCCTCATGGCCTAGACTTTCATGTTTTGCAGCATAAACCCAATAAAATGGTTTCGTAACTGAGGCAAAGCTGTGAGCAAAACGCGGCACCGATTTAGTCCGAACCAATAATAATGTAACTCGGAAAGCTGACAGGCGTACACTTAATTTTCGATTCTTAGGTAACTATGGAACTTAATTTGGATTTTTTCATGAAGTAGGAAATGAACAATCCACTTGATAGCAATTGACCATTGCCCCATGGACATCCGTAAGCAACATCATATAGAATAGGGATGAATCTGATAGCAATCATAAATGCTTTGCTGCTTCTGAGGCTTAAGAACGTCGCCTCATATGAAAGAGAACCGGCTACCAAATACTTCCACCGAAACGCAGGAATTCACACCAGAAATGTGGCGATAGAACTTCCCCGGTCGGGGTCACCAGAAGGATGCATGCTGAATAGCACATTAAATTTAATAATAATCATCATCATCATTTACATAAGCTTATTAGACAAATCGTTAATGATACGCCGGCGCCGTAAGGACGAGCGAAATATAACCAAAATCCTAAAAGTAAAGGTCGTAACTCAAAAATAAGCGTATTTAATGGTCTAAATCTCTTTTAACCTCCAGCGAGATTTTGTTAAACAATCCCAAATTAAAAGGTAATCAATTTGCTCACTAATTGACAGAATATCGGATTTGAGGCTCGGTCCCTTTCACCCCATTCCACCCTTTTCTCGAATTAAGAAATGGATTGTTAAACCGATTTTTGTTCGCCCTTCATTAAATGTAGATACTAAATATATTATGTAAAACTTATAAATAGAGTTACTTTGCTCCAAGGGCCATTAAAGGCTAATCCATTCTGTTTTATTGCTGTTTTATAATCAAATTAGGTAGTTTATTTTAATAAGTATGCCTACAGTAAATTATTTGAGACATAATAGTTTTAGATAAATATTACTAATCATATCAATTAAAAAATATACATTTGTGTCGGGTTGAATATCAAAATATGATCTCAAGCAAACCTGATTTCAGGTATGCTGTACCTATGACTATACTTACATCGAAATAATGTTCATAATTTGTGTAGTTCGGATTATTCTAAATACTTTGACATTTTTTGCTTAACCAGATCACAACAAGAGTTTGAAATTAAGTAAGTACATCATTTCGAAATAGATCCGTATAAGCTTTATCTAAAATCTTCAATAAAAACTACTTGCAATTTGTTCTATACTAAACCATCACGTTTTAAATAGAACGAGTGTTTCAACCTCAATCACGTTACAAGTCCAATCTGTTTTTAATACGATGCAATATCACCAGCATATCTCGAGTTGTTTATATTTTTCAAATTTCGAAAACTTATTTTCGTTCTGTCACTAAACTCTTCAAACGAACACAAGTTGACATTAACTTGAGAGCGGAACACATGCGCGGCAAATGGCAGCCATTTTTTATTCACTTAAAGTTCATTAACCCTGTATTAGTCGAATGTGATGAGGTAAACCAAGTTCGTAATCGTTTTGAGCTTGTTTTCGAAAAAAAATGCCCTCTAATGTGCCGTGGCGTGACCATGACGCGTTGAGATGATTAAATTCGAAACGCCTGAGTTACAATTTGACTTGGACAAATAGGCTAATTTTGAATTGTACAATCTTTCGTTTCGATATAGAATTTGGCGTTGTATTTCAAATATGAATGCAAGATACTTGGACAAGATTTGTGATATAATTGTTATTTTGACGTTAGCCCTGTAGGAAGCATACGACAATTGGACAATATCTGACACGGGTCTAACATCCAAATTCATCCAAAGTAGCAAAATAATGAATGATTCTGGCCAATTTCATAGTGGCAAAAAGCTTGTATCCACTACTGAGACGAAAACAATTGCAGTCAGTTGCAAGGATAACACATCATGGCTCACTTTATGTTGGTTGTTATATACCTAACATAAGATTATGTCCCTAATTAGATTTCTGGTTTAAAAGTAGATACTTTTGTTCCCTATGAACCATTTATAAATTGCGAAATTACACTTTGTGAGTAGCATCTTAATTATTATTTCATTACTTACCTACAAAGATCTGTAAGTTATCCACCAACAAGATCCAATTACCTTAAAATTCTACTCAGTGTAATTTTCAAGGAATTTAAGGATAATAGGGCTCATCATTCATAAATAGATTATCTCAAACGAAACTGCCTCTGAGGACTCACTGACAAGGGAATTAATTAGTAAAATTAAAATAAGACTGCTGACGAAAGAACTGCATCTTATCGTGTTGTCTGCTTATTTCTGTCTTTTTACGGATTAAGAACTAAGTAATTAATCTGAATGTTGTGTTGAAGCAATGCTTGCACTTGTGTGCGTGACTAAACGCTTTCCATACTCCTATGAGTGTAGAAAGCGTTTATTCACACACACACACACACACATAAATAAAAAAAAAACATTTAAACAGAATTTAAGCGTTCACTAAGTGCCTTATCTATAACAGATGTTTTTACCTCAAAATTGGATGCCATTGCAATGAAATTACATGCGCTTTTGGCTCTAATGGCAATTTTATTACAATTCTTGTTGTCGAGCGTAGTCGGCGATAAATCAAGATGGCGGTCGTAACAGCGTTAATGCGCGAGCGCCGTGTAAACACGTCCAAATGATGTAATTCCGACAAAAGTATAGTTTATTACTAACGACCATTACGGAAACTGGAGCCTCGTGTATGATGATAAATGCTTGAGATTTTAGTTCGTACAAAGTAACGTTCTGAGCTTACTTTTCAAAGAATTCTTCTAAACGGCCGATGTTACAACTGTCATACCTGTCTTTTAACAGTGTCGGTCTAAATAGGTAGATAAATAAACTTGAGCCATTATAACGTAACTCTCAAGGAAGCAACGAACTCTTTGGTTAAGTCGGGTAAGTTACCAATGAACACGTATGTGCCTTATAATTGTGTTTCATTGTTCTAAAGTAAGTTTCTGTGGTAAAGATACATTTATAAGAAGCGTTTTAACTGTACTATACTGTTCTCATAAGTAGAATAAGTCCTGAATTTCTATTTGGCATTTATTCCCGATACACATACCCACGAACGGCAACCATAACATCATAAATAAATATGAGATATGGTTAATCTATATAACGTTTTTTCATCCTTAATTACTAAACAAGATATTCAACAATGGTTGTGTTACTGCACAAACCAATCTACAAACATTTTTTTCCGAAAATTGAGTAGAAGTATTCAATGACTGCAAAATAAACCTGAAAACGCAGTCGTAGAAAAAGTTTACAAAAAGACACAAACGTGGCAGTTCCAATAACAATTTCGGCATAAACCCATCTCCGCTGAAGACGTAATGAATGACGTGGAAAAAGGATTCCGGTACCAACCAGGTGCCGTATCCTCGCATTAAATAGATTGATGCCAACCCTAGCCACCCACTTAGCGTAATTAAAACCTTAAAAGATTTACATTGAATTCGGTTGTTGCGAACACTTTGATAACCCTATCGGAGTTGTAGTCTTGGAATGTTTTTGAGATATTTGTATTAACGCTACGGCTGGTGCCGTTTTCAGATTTCGGAATGCTTTAGTGAAATGTTTGTAGCGTTGTTATTGTAAATTCTGTGTTATCGCGAGTATAAGTATGTACGTATTCGACATAATCGAGTGACCCCGTGGTTATCAAATCCCGGATGTGAGATGAGTTATATTTAAGTCCTAAAATATCGACTGTATCTCACTGTTTCAGATTTTTTTGTTGTTATGGTAAATTTTGTTTTTAATCGCGAAATATGTGTATATACGTATTCGACATAATTGAGTGACCTCGTGGTTATCAAATCCCAGATATAAGATGAGTTATAACTCGTAAAACGATATTTTTAAAATCTTGTCAGAATAAATTTAGCATGTAAAATTATTTGACAAATTTCATTATACATATAACTTTCTTTTCTATGTTTCTTTCTTTCATTAAGCGAACCTCCGGAACGTCTGAAAATTAAATTGAATGCAAAGATTATTTTAAATAGTAAAATCGAACGAGTATTCCGTATACCCCACGTGTGTGATCATGGGCATGAGCATCTGTAATCAATAAATAAATAGACTCACATTCTTGTTATATTACATTGTTATCCCAGAAGACTAGTTTGTATCGCCGTATTGAAGCACACCAATTTGAGCTACAATCGCCACCAGCTATTGCTAATTATAGCCAAGAGCTACTTGCCAAGTGCTATGAATAGCGGGGTTGTCACAACAGAGCACCCCTAAAAATTAATTCAAAGAGGTATACTTAAATAGGACGGTCAATGCGCCCTCACGCGTTCCCAAGACGTTACCCTGTATATTTAGAAGAGCCCCACTTTGCTACCTCTCTCCTAAATTAACCGCGCTTTTTAAGCTGGCCGGATGAATTTTAAATTGGATTAAGCCCGGGGCCGCTCGTGACGCCGCAAAGAGTATGAATGATGACTCCGATATAAAGCAACCGGTGTAACTTGACCTGTCGCTTTTACTTTATAATACGACGGAGCATTTCGTTAAACTGGTCCATCCTGTACTATTCGTTACACAATCATTATGGAATTAAAGCAATCTCTATGTTCCGGCTGTAATAATTGAGCCTTTATGTGAATGTACCGTGTACAGTTAGGCGCAGTGATGCAACGGTATCGGCGTCGCTCGGCGCGACGGATTTCCTGGATTCGATTCTCAGGCAAGACCGGAATGCTTAGCGGCTGAGTCCATTCAATTGTCTTTCCCTTCAGTTCGATCATAAATAATGCATCCAATGCTAGATACATACGCCAATTATTTCTATTGCTATCACAAGCACTATCTCCATTCATTGGATTTCTAGCTTTTCACTTCCTTAATATTCTACTCGTTCGATTGTACTGTACGAATTACGTCAGGGCTATTACTGGCGTAATTTGATTTTACCGTTAAATGTAGGTATTATTCACCTATGGTGTTTAGTTTCAGTAACTGTATAATTTTGGAAAAAGCTGCAGTGTGATGTACGTGACGACGTTACCCTTTATTTTTTTGATTATTTATTACAAGCGTTTATTTATCTTCGGATTTCTGTGTACAGGCAGTCCTCGACTTACGTCGTTTCAAGTTACGTCGAACAATGTTTTGACATTGTTCGTCAAACATACGTCAATTGTTTCGACTTGCGGCATAGGAAAATTCACTTGTCCAAAATTTAATTTACTATTTCTCGTTGCATATTTTGATCATTAAAGTTTTATGATTATTATTATTGAAATGAATAACACAAAAATATGTACCAAAAATAACTAGCAATTTTATAAGTACATATATAATTATTTTAAGAACTTACTTTTGATAATAAAGTATGTACATATATATATCTTTTGTTATAAATGCAGTTTTTTGTATATTTTGAGTCCATGTAGAACCTAACCTAAGCCTTGAGTGTAAACATACGAAGAAATATGTCTCGACTTACGTCGTTTCGCTTTACGTCGCGTATTTCGAGAACCTAACATCCCGTAAGTACGAGGACTGCCTGTATTCGTATGTTTACAAATATTGGACGGAACTTCCCGATGACCGATTTATATTATATTATATTTTAAAAGCACGATTGATTCCGATTACAATACACGATAAGCGTAATGATACTTATTCTAAATTCAATATTATGAACGTCTTAAAATGACGCTGCATTTTCAATGGTCACCATGATATGGGTAGCAAGTGCAAGGGTTTTGAAAATAATCCAAATGGGGTAACTAAGAGCTTGTTTTAAAAACATAAAATTATATTTCTATATCTCATCAAAAGAAATCTAGGAACAAACCAATTATCGTAAATGCGAACGAAGTTTATTAAAAACAAATATGCCAGATATTTTTTTAAATGGAATAAAAATGACTACAGATTAACATCCTATATCTACTTTAGACTTTTACTCAGATGAGATCAGATAAACATAAAAATATTATACCTGATTTATCCGTATTGATTTATTACTTTTCTGCACTCAGAAATGTCCAAGAACTAATGATGGTATCAAAAGCAAACCGTTTTATTCAAAGGGAATTATTTTTGAAGGTTAATAATTAACTCCCACTTCTCAAGGCTTTCTTAGAGGACGAAGCATATGGATGTAATAACTCTCAAAACAAGCAACATTAGATCGAACATTACTCAATCCATTAGATCTCTATTTGGTTCGCCCAATCTTTACTTCCTCAATTTTGTGCAAATCACGACCCAAATTAAAAACCTCGAACCCACAATCGCTCCGCCCACCGCTGTTCTAACAACTCATTCATTACTTGGTCCCATTAAAGCCGTATTCGGATTGTAACATCCGTGCCAAGGTACATTGTGACCTGCGAATGAACTAACACTTGTTTAATCATCGTAAAATACAAGTTCTCGTAATTATTTTTTTTTTATACCTAAACCAAACGATAAGGCAGACGGGCTACCTGATGGTAAGAAGTCACCGTCGCCTATGGACATTCGCAACACCAGGGGATTTGCCAATGCATCGCCGGCCTTGAAGGAGAACTCTTTTCACACCTTTTAAAAGAGCCCTATGTCATAGCGCACCGAGAATACCTCAGAAGGAAGCTTATTCCACATGTTACACGTCCGTGGCAAAAGCGAACATGCTATTCGAATTACAAAACATTAGAAGGGTTTCGTTCCTAAAGGGTAAATAAAGAACCTTATTGCTAAGACTACGCTGTCTGTCTGTATGTCACCAGGCTGTATATAATAAACCGATAGATATATCGCTAGACAGTTCAAATGATCACAGATAATGCGTTTCTGTTGCCGCTATAACAACAAATATTAAAAACAGAATAAGATAAATATTTAAGGGAAGCTCCCATACAACGAACGTGATTTTTTGGTCGATATTCATAACGGCAACAACTAGACGCAAAAATATTGACAAAATATTTAGTTTAATATATAACAAACCTAAAACAGTTAAATATTTATTTTCAAACGATTAAATGAAAATTTAATAACTTAACGGAGGCTTCCTTACAACAAACGTGATTTTTTTCCGTTTTTATAGATAATGGTACGGAACCCTTCGTGAGCTATTAGACTCGTACTTAGCCGGTATTATCTACCAACGTAACTGACGACTAGGTTTACAGTCGTCCAGAAAGATTTTGACTACCGCTTAGTCCAACGTGCTATAGATCATAACGCATCTATGACCGACATTCACTTCTACGGACTAAGATGGTAGTCTACTGTAAATATCCTGCTGTTATGACGTAAAATACATGACGAGGACGTGCAAATTTTATCCTAAATACCTCTAACGAGATAAAATTTCAACTACACTTCTCATAAAAGAGGATACCTCATACTTACTGAGAAAAGTCTCAATACTAGACCGTTAAATACAATTTCTCTTACTTCTAAGATGCAACTGAAGAAGATGATAGCATAAACTTAACGAAGAACAGGATATCTGGATATTACTGTTGATTACTTCAGAATTAGGGATCCAAATACAATAATTATTTTGAATGGATATGGGATAAATTGTTTGTGAAGGGCTGAAGGGTCCGTCAACAAACAATTGTACGATTGAACGGTAAATGGATCCGGTCCTTGCGTAATTGTTCAGTTCATCTGCAGTGTTCATTAAGAAGTTTTGATTGATTTATATTATGTCGTGTAACGTTCTGTCGGATAAAAATATAATATTGTCATTATATTTTTATCCGACTGTGTCAGAAAGAGGGTAATTTTTTTCGAGCGTATGTATGCCTGTATTCATGTATATATTGTATTTATGTATGTATGGGAAGGGACGATTTTTTTACTATTACGACAATATAGGGATCAAATGAAAGAAAGTATATAGACCAATATAAAAGAGTAATAGTACTTATATTTGACTTTTTAAAAGTAACTAGAAAAAAAAATGTATGTATATAATTATGAACATGAACAAAAATTTCGTTTTAAGCAATTGTGTTTTTTGTTTTTAAGGATGTTACTAGTTCTGCGATTGCTCTTATTGTGTAAACTATAACTTGGAGGTGTCCTAATAAACGTACGAATTATCCGTTCCGAACCATATATTAAGATTTAATTCGAAAGTTGAACAAAACAATTTATGATTTTAAGCTGATATTATCGCGGAATTGATTCATTTTAATATGTTACGTGGATATGGATATGGATGGAATATGGATCGTGGTCACGGCGAAAGACTTTCGCCGTGACCACGATCCATCTAACTGGGTCGAAATATCGGCAAAAAGAAATTCAAAATCGCATATCGTGAGTACCCGTAACATATTAAAACAAAACAATTTAATTTTGGAATTATTCTAAAGTTACTGAATAATAATAAAATCGAATAGTTAGAAAAAAATTGAATAATCTCGAATGATTCTAAAATTCGAATTATTAGAATTGATACCATCCGAACGATATTCACACACAACTAGTATAAATACGATATTTTGTCTCTCGGAGCACGCGTCTACAACGCACTGAACGTTAGTCTGCAGGTGTAAACTGGAATTTAATCATCCCATTACAAACCCACTACTGGGCACGGGTTATCTTTTAAGTCCGGATTAATAAACTTAGTAGTTTGTTTAAGGAAATGACAGATATTACACAATTGTTTTCCATTTTTATACCACTTTGATTAAGGACATTTAGAGGAAATCCGTTATTTATTTGTGTTTCTATACGTAGCCTTTGTCAAAGCACTCTACACATTTAAATGCTCCAATCGGACTGTTATTTATTATGAATAAAAAGAAATAAACAAAACATTCGACCCTATGTTATTTTATTTCTGTAAGCACTCAATCACTTCCAAAGTTATTTAAACCTTTAACTAACTCTACTTGTCGGATGCTTTGGTCTTTGAACCGATGTTTATATATTTCTCAACTGGAGTTTATAACAAGACCATTGTACATATTTCTCAACTGGAGTTTATAACAAGACCATTGTAACGTTGAAAGAGGTAAAGTGAAAATGGACATTTTCAAAAAGAGTGATAAAGACAAGGACATATAATCCAATCTGGGAACGGAGTACCAGGGGTGCATAACAAAACAAGGGTGAACACTTAGCTTAGTTAATCAAGGCGTCGCTAATCCAACGGACTATTTGTCCGCCGGCCGCGACATTAGTCCCGTGTCCAGAGATCCCGGACCGCTGGGATTGACCGGGATTTACCCGGGAACGTGAAGTTCAACTTCTGATGGAATCTCAACATTATTTGGACTTACTCTATTATTAACTCTTTAAAGACGCTTCTTTTGGTTAGTTTCTAAAATTTC
>DWNE01004129.1:0-15635 GCA_018249875.1 Cecropterus toxeus
GTTTGTGTATTCGTCTTTGTGCGTCCATGGCACCCACGACACAGGAGAAAATCCTAGTGTGGGACTATGTGTAGAAAGCGTGTTTTTTTTTTACTAAGATTTCCCTGTCCGTCTGACCAACTATTTGTCACCAGGCTGTATCTCATGAACCCTGATAGCTAGACGGTTAAAATTTTCACAGATGACGGATTTATGTTGCCGCTATAACATCAAATACTATAAACAGAATAAACTAAATATTTCAGGAGAGCTCTCCTTTTTTGCTCGATATTAATAACGGCTGGTAAACGTTTGAAATGTTCACAGAATATTCATTTTAAAAATAAAATAAATATTTGAGGGGGGCTGCCATTCAACAAACGTTTTTTTAGATAATTGTACGGAACCCTTAGTGCGCAAGTCCGACACACTTGGCTGGTTTTTCATGTCGTGTATCGACTGCGCATAGTATCGATATTTGATAGTTTGGTGTTTGACCTTATTATTTAGTTATCTATCGGTAATATCGACGGATAGTACCGAGGTTCAATTCCCTTGATATTTATCATGTTATATATTTTATCGCCAGTCATAGGCGTAGCTTCGTTAAAGGGAGGGGGCTCCACCAGTGGAGTTTGGCGACTGGAATTTACCCTACGTCAAGTGGAGTTCGGAGTGGATATGGCGACTGGCACCTTGTAATTAAAATAATTTGATTAACGTATTTCAATTGTAACTCACAATTAAAATAATTGCAATAAACTTTTTGGTTGTTTTGTAAAACAATTAAAACTAAAAATTAGTATAAAAACGAAATCAGTGAAAGATTAAGGAAAATTAATTTTAGGATTTTTTTTCGTTTGAGACTTACAGCCTCAAGCGAAAAAAAAAGTGTTCAAAGGCTGTGAATATATCATAAATTTTATAAATATTTCTTTCTGCATAGAAAACAGGTTGTTGATAAAGAAATGAATATTTCCTTTTATTATGTATTCATATCACTACATAGCATAAAACGAAGTCGCTTTCTCTGTCCCTATATCCCGATGTATGCTTAAATCTTTAAAACTACGCAACGGATTTTGATGCGTTTTTTTAATAGATAGAGTGATTAAAGGTTTCTATGAATAATAGCATTGCCTCCGTGCGAAGCCGGGGCGGATCGCTAGTTTATGTATAAAATGTTGCATTGATAAATATTTCAACAGCGTAGGTATACAACAGAAATATTTGAAGTCGTAACCACACATATTAAATATTTATATATACCGGCAGTATATTATACAATAGTATTTTTTCAATTGTTAATTTTAATTAAAATTTACAATACAATTGAAAATTAATTAATTGTTAATTGTAGTGAATCACAACTAACAATTAATTAATTGTTAATTGTTACTACTACAGTTAATAATTAAATAGTTGTTAATTGTATTTTTCTACAATTACAATGGATTTGTTATATTTACGAATTAATCAATTGTTAATCTTAATTGTTCTTGTAATTAAAATTTGTTCAACAATGCCGTGGGCGGCATCAGTTTCAGATGGACTACAATGTACTTCTTTAAAAATATAACGTATTTATAAGTGCAAAAAAGTCACGTTATCTATCTAATCTAATGTAGATAATAATATTTTTAAACGAGCAATTCTTGTATACAGTGGCGTAGCGTGGGCTTACACCGCCCGGGTCAGATGTTGAACTCGCCACACATTATACGAATCTTGACGACAAAATTTGAAGCGGTAAATTGTGTGTAGTTAGGTTGAGATAACATGGTTTTAGAAACCTCACTTCCACACGTATAGGTAAGATGAAAAAAAAACAGACAGACATGACGAATCAATAAGGGTTCCGATTTTTGCCATTTGGCTACGGAACTCTAAAAACCAGGTACTCTTACACTAATGAACTAATCATGAATGGGATTTTATATTCACACTCACCCAGCTCGCTAGAGTTGACATTGTGGACGATTGCGCAGTCGTAGCCGGCGGCCTGCGCGTTCCGTATCTTCATCTCAAAACTGCAGTTATATCTGTTAGACAAGTCGGATTTACTATAGTATTTTTCTAGCTTAATTTCTTTTCTACATAGACGTTGAAAAAAATACACGAACCACTGAAAAAAATATCTAAAAGTAGTGTGCGAAAAATATTCAATATTTATAATCAATGGTTTAATATCCGACTGCGCCAGATTCAGGGTTTTGGTTATCGAACGTATGAACTCCATTCCTTTATTCAATAAATCAATATATGAGATGCGGTTCGATTTATCTCTATTGTGATTTGACAAACATTGAATCATTTTTAAATACGCTAAAACAGAGAGCTTTAAACTTTAACTATATGTATACAGAAATAAAATAATAATATTAATAGTTAATAGCCACTTTCTGGTATGTTTTAATGAATTGGAATGTTGATACGTTGGCTTATGAAAAATCTTAATGTACCTCACAAAAACACAGAAACAACAAGCTAATTCTATGAGCATGTTCTTCAAATTAATTTAGCAATATTTCTGCTTCAGAAAGACAGTTGCACGTCCCCAAGAGATGAGCCCGTAAGAAACGCCGCGCTAGGTGGCGCCGGTGCGTTCTATAGGAGATCCCGGAGTCCCCTGCGAGCGCTGAGGAAAGCCAACGACCCTCTCGTTAGTCTTCCTCAGCGCTCGCAGGGCTTTTAATGGGTAAAAATCGTCCGAACCGTACACAGGTACACCGAAGTCTCTGCTAAGATTTCGGTGTACCTTTTGATGGTTCCCCCCGTCACAAAAAAAAAGATATATATTACTAGTCCCTCACCTAGCAACTATCACGATCCACTTCCCCGTAACATTGTCTACCGTGGGGGGCTTGGCGAGCGGCGAGCAGCCGTCCGGCGGATTCCCGGGCACCAGGAGACCGTTGAGTCCATCTGGAGGCACTTCGGGGCCGAAACTGGCCGGCAGGTCGCGGAACTCTTCTTCGATCTGGGGACAATTGTAAGGTGATACTAATTGATGTTTATCATTCTTAGATTTATTTTTTTACAAAATAGAAATACATTACACCAGTTAGGGCGTAATGTTATTACTATTAGGATTATATGAGTGCCGTGTGGTGTAAATCAGCTCTTGATTAGCATCACTGTCTCTTCGAAGCGACTAAGGGACAAAACACAGGACATGGTTACACGTTATGACGCCTTCTTATTGGCATAAGCATGTCAGGTACAAATAAAATCCCTATAATAGGAATTCTGTATCCAGCAGTAAATATAAAAAGGATGGGGGCTGAATGCAGGATGAAATAAGTGGAGCAGGCAGTACTTTTGCCTAACCACGACCAGTTCTACTACCTTTAAAGCTTGCCTAAAGTTAGAACTTTAGGGTAGACCCTAAAACTGAGTCTCGTCATCGTCACCAACCCTTTAGAACGATTGTAAGTATATTATTTCCACAAGATGTATCTTCACTGCAAATTCAATGTTCACTTGATAAATAATATAATTAATATCTAACATGTGCACATTTCCGATAAATCGCTCTTGAGCGTCTGTTTAAATCATCTAACACTCGTTTTATCAAGTCTGGAAGGCGCTATAAATAAAAGATTAAATATACTAAATTAACATTAAATATACTAACGAAATGTTGAAAGCCCACTGCTAAGAGAACTTGAATGGCGTTCATGGTCAAGCCCTTTATATCGCTAGAGGACATAAATTGCGGTTACCACAAGAACCTCACTAACTCAATAATCAGTCACATTCTAAAACTGCCACTGTTACATTTTCATCCAATTCCACTTCTGTTTTGGTCAAATTTTCTGAATTTGTTCATATACAGAGGAACTTTATTTAGGCACGTGTTTATTATTTTCAATTTGAATGTTAAATTAACATTAAAATGTGCAAAAATAATTTTAATACTTATAATAAATAGACCATAATATACAAACAAACGACAACTTCACTTATAAATTTCAATTTAAAAAATATTTTATTCACTTGCACGACTCTTAAAAATGTGAACTTGGAACTAAAGTCAATTAGGCAATAATAATGAGCGTCGATCGTCCTGGTATCTTGTGTGGTAATATTCCTTCGTTAGGGCCGATAAGCTATCTCTCAAGTACCTTTACTTATTGAGCAAGACTCAAACAATGTTTGTTTTAGATACACTGTATGCGGTTTACAAAGATATTACCAGAATTGTGGAAATCTTTAATCAGTGGTCGTAAACGTTTTATAAATTGTAAGATAAAGTATATTATATATTTGTATTGCATATAATAAAAATGAAAATACCGTGTGTCTGTACTTTGCATGTGGTTGTAAATTATTTAGGGGTACCCCTCAGGGATAACATCGCACATGTAGCCGATATGAGGTTTGTCAAATCATATCAATCTAGGAATAAGGTAACATAGCTACAGTTGGCAAACATTTTTAATCAATCGCTTATTCTGCCACTGAGTGGCTTACAAATAAGCATTAAAATGTAAGGAGGGATAATTGTGACCATGTAGTGTAAATGCGTTTTTTATTTAGTAAGCGTTCTAAACACAAGCGACATGGAAATTATCAATTGCTTATAATTTTGAAATGAGTCATGATGTTGCAATCGGAAATATCTCATTACGTCGTTACGTATGACAGTAACTTTTTTACGACTATCTGTAACCCGTGATTAATACATCGAAAAATATTAACATAAAATTAAATGGTTGTTTCGTTTTATAGAGTCGGTAGGTTTGGTTTGATGCCATTTCAAACAAGCAGATAAACAGTAATAAAAGTAACTAAAATATAGAAAAAAAAAATTCATACTCCCTTACTCCTCCAATTTTTTTAAAAATTTTATTTATTAGGTAATTCAACAGCATTTATTTTTTTATAAATATATGTGATGCATAGACACAGGAAACTGTCATTTTTTTAATGTTTTCAATGGATTGGTTTTGAATGTTTTTTTTTTCTAAATTTTGAATTTTCCGAATTTTCATCACTTCCGTATGGTATTAGCAGTCGGTAGCAGTTTCTTACAATAACTGTTAATTCCGCTCATGTCCATGAGCACAGCTATAATCAATTTTAGATAAGACTAGAATCCTATCTGAGATCGACGCGTGGCCACCCTTGACAGTTCTCAACTTAGTTAAGTTGGAACGCTACGGATAAGTATGTCTTCTTTACTTAAACCTTCAAACCAGAATACACCCCTTAACACTGCAGTTATTGGGCAGAAATGGATGTGGTGTTGTTGTCTAAGGTGTCGATCCACATAGTGTTCTAGCACACTCAAAACGGTACGGTGGTTCCATCGCATAGAAGATCAATAATAAATGATTTGATCCTTAATCCTTCGTCCTTTTATCGCATTTATTTCTTAGAGACATCAATTATTTACGTCAGACATTTAGGTGGGCGGGGCTTATCTTCTCAAATCTCAAATAAGGAGGTTTGGGGTCTCTGCAATAGACCTTTCAAATTTGCGAAAGATATAAAATAAAACATGTTTCTCTCCTAATTTCATACAATCTCACGTGTGAAATCTGGTTTAAGACAAATCAGCTAAGATCGGCGACTTATCTGACGTTGCACAGATGCGTTGCTACCCTTGAAGACTAAGTTGGAACACCTCGGATAAGTATGTCTCCCTTACCTTCCTTCAGACCATAACATGTTGTGTTATGGTCTGAAGGAAGGAAGGATGCGCTTAACACTGTTATTATTGGGTATAAATAGGTGTGGCGGTGGTGCTTCCGGTGTCGAACCACAAAGGGGTTCCAGGGTTCTAACCATATGTCACCTAGGAGGAAGGGCGAGTCGAAAAATCGCCAAAATCGCGTCACGTAATTTATGGACGCCCCCTTAAATGAGTCAGCGAGGTCACCCATTTATTGTTCAACCCATATAGATGAGTATCGAATGATGTACAAATATTGCGAATGGATGCAATTAACGATGCGCTTGCGCGTAATCGAGCTAAATGACGTGTAACGTTGGAAAGCATTGGGCAACGTGTGCGCTGGCACGACATGCACCGCTAGACCGATGTAGATTAGAGAGTGAAACTAAAATTGCGGCTGAATATTCTATTATTAAGTCCTTTTACAATCTATGGTCCTTTCACTATTAAGATCTGGAATGACAAAGAGAATGCTCCTTTTGGAATAGGAAGAGTTTTGGTGTCGTGTGCGACATAGCTAGACTGTGGAGGTGTTTCAAGGCTACTTCATTTTGAATGCAATTTCTTTTAATCCAAATCAAGCAATCCTATTCGGGTATTCGTTGGATTGATTGATGGACTTTATACGCCTTATATTTTATTTAGAAAACTGTCGCCATGTAGATCTTATCACAGTGTATTGCTACGCCAGTATAGAAAGTAGGTATAAATAAATTAAAAATTACCCTGGAATTTGAGCCTGTAACTTCAAAGTATACGCCCGAAACTCCTTCCTATCACTATCACTGCCCTGTTGGGCTAATTAATATTGACTATAGATAATGTACATTGTTGATAAAATGTTGTTAATCTAGTAAGCACATTAATAAATGTTCTTTTATCCCTTGTCTTAACCTATATATACAAAAGGCAATTCCGACTCACTGACTTAAATATCAACGCACAGCTGAAACTACTGTACCTAGAACCCCAAAATTTGGTGCAAGGGTTCCTTTCATGGTGTAAGTGAGCGATAAGAAAGGATGTTTAAAAATTCAGCCCTTAAGGTTAGGTTAAAAAGGGGTTAAAAGTTACATGAAAGTTCGCCAATTTGGAAGCAAGCTCTATGAAACTTAGTATCTGGCTTTATGGGTAGAAATAATGAATGCAATCAGATTTTTAATGTCCAAAGAAGTGGACATGGGTCTGCTAGTAGTAAATAATTTTCATTCGTTGGATTTTGCATCTTACATTATTGTTGTGATTTTTTCATCAATTGTAATCGTTCTATGTGATTGTTCAGAAACGCGCAAAATTGACTAAATGTTCAACATAAGTTTTATGTGGGAAAAGCTCATAATCCATATAATTCTACTATATTTTTTAAGATGAATAAAACATTTACATAATAATAAAGTGTTAATAATAAAAAGAAATGAAAGTATTAATAAGAAACGATTAAAGTATCAGTATGTTACTGTGATTTCAAATATTTAATAAACTTAAACAATACTAAAACCTCTTTATTAATCCCTTACTAAAAGACTTACTATGTGTGGCTTATCCAGGGTGTACACAATGACGTTCCCGTGGACGGCTGCCACAAGGCCCATCAGGTAGGTGAGCGCGCGCAACATGGTACCCCGCTACAGCATCCCTGATGTAAGTCTGACTCTCACGTCTCCAATGTGGCTACGCTTAACTCTGTAGGCGGTGGAGCGTCATGCATTGTTTGTACTGGAATTATAAAAATGTAATATTCATTGTTAGAATACCAAAAATGTAATATTGTTAGTTTTTTTATTACATGCCTGCATCAGAAGGAGGGTAATGGTTTTCGAGCATATGTATGTATGTTTGTTTGTATGTCCACTTCTTTGGCACGCTACAGCCCAAATGGCTTGATGGATTGTGATGTTATGACATATTATTACAATTGTCTGAGTTTGGATTGTTACTTAGGCTATATAATTAAAAAAAATGGTGTTTGTGAAAGAAGGGGGAGGGACGATTTTTTTTACTAAATATCATGTCAATTTATCAAATAAATCTAGTAAAAAAGCTAGTGAATAGATAGAGTAGAATATAAATAGTGGCAACAGATCATCAGTCCTTAGACAAAACTCTAAACCTAACTGATGATAAATATAATAGATATCCATGAACACCATGCTTGTTGACAATTTTATCATCAAAATAGCTAAAGGTATATCAATATTAAATCCTATATATTCTATATTTGATCAGATAGCTTACAAGGAAGTTATTTATGGTTGCCTTCACCTCAATTGATAAGTGTGGATAGATAAATATTTTCATAAACTGTGATTAGTGTTTAAATATAGAACTGTATCCCATTTTGTTGTATTAATATTAGTGTAAGTTGACATTTTTAATTAATCCTTTTATTTATTCTCATAACTATTAACTCTCATAACTAATAACACAAGTATGTATGATATGATATATCAATACAACAGTTTTATTTCTCATCACTGGCTAATGGGGCCCCTTAATATCATCGAACATAAGCCAAAAAAGAGGGAATTGACAAAAAAGTTAATAAATATTTTATTTATGTAAGAAAAAAAACAATTTAAATACTTAACTCCAGCAGCTGCAGTGTTTAATTTCTATTATATAATAAAACTATGTAAGATACAAATTAAACAAACTAATAACATTGTTAAAAACAATAAAACCTGACTGCTTTTAACAATTTTTTTATTCATAACGATATATATTTTATTTAATGCTTATATGAGTTTATATCAAAATAGTGAAATAAATGTATGATAATCCATTTATTTTTAGATTGGTCTATTTACTAGCTCACATTTGATAACCATATTGTCATAAAAGTAAAGAAAAAAATCCCTCTCCCGCTTTTTCCTCTAATTCTAGGCTCCATTTTAAAAATTATGTAGCCTATACTACTTTCCAAACTGAGACAATTCTAATGATATGACATATGCCACAATCCAAAATACATACGCTCGAAAAATATTACCCTCCTTTTAACACAATTGGGTAAAAATTATTATATGCCCAATTGAGAGTAACCTATACTTGTGTATTTGATATAATCTCAATGTTGATTGGATTATCAATGAAATTTGATTGATTAAATACGAGATATGAGAAAATGTGTTACACTTAACAACAAAAATATAGTCAATGTACATATATAATAAATAATATAAAACCAAGGGCTAGATAATATTAAAGAGTCATGTCTCAATATTATAATTAAAAATGTGGCCTACCTAATTTGTCTATTTGTGAGTTACCATGAAACGTGTTGTGGTAATAACTGAAATACATTATTTACCATTTATTTCGTGTGCATGTAGTTTGCTATCACAGTTAGTAATACTAATAATTAACTGGTATTAAGCCATACACACTTTGGGGGTCAGGATTTGGATCTTAGATATAACTTCAAATTTTTCAAATTATGTGCATAAAAATTATGGTATATTTATTGTCAGATCTAAGATTTTTGTTAGGGAGCTTGACTAGATAAAGGCATGCTTTCTAAGAATAAAGATGAAAAAAAAGTCTTGCTGCATTTTAACCAATTTTGAAAACGAGGTGGTTATATATTCGACTGTATGTATTTTTTTTTAAAGTGTTGTGTTGGTGTGGCATGGACATCCTATTTGTAAAAAACTGCTATATGGAAGCTTGATGTTATAATTTGCATTTAGATTTTGGGCCATGTTAAGAATTCTAGCCTATTTTGGATTCATCAGTAAACCTATGTGTAAGAAAAAAATCTTAAATATGCTAAAAAATCAATCAATCAATGCCTGTATCAGTTCTAAAGAGAAGAGTTCCATAGGCAGCATTCAAGACAGTAATTGGATAATATTATTGTTATTGTTACAGTGTGCATAGTGTGGTATGACCTAACTAATAAGAGATGTTTTAACTTAATAATCAAGGCCACACACTTGTGATCAACATCAGTTAAGCCCTGTCCTTTTCATTGTAGGGCACTTTAATAATTGTTTAATTATTTTACTGTTAATTACTTCAGAACTTAATTACATGATATGTTTACAATATAAATTATATGTATAATATTAAAGATGTTTTAATTATTCATTCATTTCATTTAATCAATTCATTCTTTATTTTCTTATATCTTAACCCAATATCTTATTTTAAAAATACTAAAGTTAGGCACAGATAGGTCACGATAGGTCTTTTATCTCATATCTAGAGTAACACAGAAACATGTTTTGCGATTGATAAGGTTGAAGTTTCGTAATCAAAACAATGGCTGAATCTTAGCCGAACGCAGCATCATAGGAATTAGAAGAAAAAAATAACGTACCATTGGATTAATTCAATTAATTGTCAACACAACCACTACACGGCCTTGGATCACGTGTTAACAATAATATTAGAATTTAAGCTCTGTATTGTCTCCAATACAAACACCACATTCATCTAATTTAAGACACTCTTCAAGGAATTTACATATGTACAAATATAACAATTGGACACTTTGAGGACAGAATGCTATGAACAATTTTGTCAACCACACTGCGTATCATTAGATTTTGATAAAGAAACAATTCGCTAAAGTAAAATTACGACTGATTCACTCTTCGAAAAAATCATGTCAAAGCAAATTAGCAAATGTCAGCTGAGGTGCGTTCGAAAACTTAATATCGTGTCGTATACGTATCTTATATTTTATGTTCACTCGTATTTTTTCAAAATTAATATTTATTCGGATGTTATCTAGTTACTAATATTATTATTAATAAAAAAGTATTCAATGTGAATATAGTGATACGGAGTGCGTAAGTCCAAATAATAAAATGATTAAATATTTGAATGTTGCAAGTCACAAGTTTCTGAAATGCCTTACTGCGACTTCTTTATGCGCTTTTGAATAAATAGTATTTTTCGTTACTGAGACAAAACATACAATGTACATATCCATGTATGTATTGGAAGAAGATAATGTATCTATTTTTATATATTCGTTAACACTTGTACAAATTGTAAATATAATGCATAATAGTCATTTTTGAGCCTGGCTCTACTATTGTTTGTGTAGATTGTAAATCTTTAACGTTAAACAACGTCGGATGAGATTTGAAAGTGGATGGGATTGATAGATTAATAACTAAAGTATATAAATTTGTCGTTATAAATGTTTTATGAGGCACATTAAGCGGGCCGCTTGCTTTTGCGGGCAATTTGTATTATTGAACGGCGGTTAATAAACAATGTGTGGCTTTAGAGACAGTTTATTAAAGTTCGTCATATCCTACTCATTACCTCCCACAGACAACCTACCCTAGGATAGGTTGTCTGTGTTACCTCCTAATAAATTTGTATTAACAAATTGGAGTAGCATTCTGGAGAACGGAGTACATTCAAACCTTACGAAGTATGGAACTTAAAAAAGGATTGCATTAGCATACCATTTATGTAAATAGACAGACGTGCAAACTTCAAACAATACGTAAGTTAATGTACGAAGTCATCCATATTTTTACAGTTGTTGCAAGAGCAATTGCATATTATATGCTAAATGAGAATAAATACTTGCTTGTTAAAAGTTTTTGGAGAATCTGAACTGAATACTTGGTGAAGCATGGTCAGAATTCATACTAATTTAAAGATGATATTATGGTGAAGTCCGCATTGTTTTTGTTAACGCCTGTCAATATATTTATAACAATAACACACTACCACGTCTTTTTAGATCGGATAGGAAGTCGATCTCTTAGGGTCGACGATTGGAGAATGGTTGTGGCAGGCGGAACGATCCTTCTGCGAAGAAGTGATGCTGGTGAAGGAGTCAGTGAAAACCGTCGGGAAGGATGTTTCATTTTCGTAGCCGTTTCGTCGCAGGCCTACGAAATGCCGGAGAGCAGCTTTTTATGTACAGAAGGCAGATTCGTGAATACAACTTCGTCTTGTATGCGTTCTGCACGTATATTTCATGAGGAACACGCTACAGACAGGGGCACCCCCCTCTTTCGGGACGTAGCTGGCATTATTTAACAACAACATGCAATAATTGCTTGGTCGCGATGTAATGCTGACGCTTTTTTTTGACCTAGATTCGAGCGTCCAGAGGATGCAGGGTTTTAGTTGGTAAAACTTGCCCATTTCGCTTCCACGGTCTAGAGGGGAAGCTTGAATATTTCTCCGCGTAAAGACGATGTCTTCGGGAATAGCCACTTCGCAATGTGGCTTCATCAATCGTAGCTTGTGTATCTACTAATGATTAAAATATTATAGAGATGAAATTGATCTATGAGATTAAGCCCTTTTTTGCTTTCGAGGGGGAAACCTTCAAAAGGTACCCGACGCCGTGGGAGTAACGTCGGGTTATGTGGGATTTTTACCGCACTAAAACCCCCCGGTGGCCGTCCTCAGCGCAGTGTGGAGTGCTCCGGGATCTCCAACGGAACGCAACCTGAGCGCAATGCCCCTTTTGGCCTCTTTTCGGTGAAATAATAGAGAAAATAAAGGTATTGTTTATTTTACTATCTTCTAAGTTCAATAAGGCCTATAAAAGCGTGTTTTTTTATCGACAATATGTGATGGAATCTCTTCTTTATCAGCATTAGGGGTTTTACCTACGTATCGTAGCTGTGACGAATGTGATAAATTCATAATGATACTAGTATTTCGTGAGTCTGGTTTGAACAAATCTTTGAATAAAATTAAAAATGAATGTTGGTATTCTAAAAATCGAAATCGGAAAAAAATAAGTACATATACCTGACAAGTTATAATTTTAATTAGACTAACAGATTTTTTTAACGTGCGCTCCCCCTATGGTGATATTTCGTGAGATTTTATTCAAACCCTGCTGCGTGTATGTTTGATATGTTTAATCAGCAAGTATACACGAACACGAACGAACAAGTGCAAACGAACAAACGAACAAATTATTTATTTGAATAGGTATATAAGTCTTTTATCACTTGCATGTAAAAAAAGGATTAAATTTTATCGACGTAGAAAAGAATTTCAGACAAAAGATTCTTTGAATATTTATTATAGATACTGAATTAGGTATATGTACGTACAGTAAAGAAAGGAATGTTAATAAAATCGAGTTGCTAATGCTAATCAAATGCCATCCTATGCCGCGGCGATGATGTTGCCGCATAGCGCAGGGTCTACGAGTCTAGGGGAACCCCTCCTTATCCGGGCTATTTCCACGCCGGGTTCACCGCCCACCGGTGTTATTTGCTTGCAGCGATGCAGCCGTTGGTCCTGCGACCCGTACTTGGCTACTCAGATTTATTACAGATTTTCTTCTCCAGGTCATCGGAGGATTCCTGTCCCCCGAATTCACGAGTGAGCGGGCGCCAGTCGGGCGGGCGAGCATGTTGTGGCACGAAGCTTCCTAGATAGGAGTGTGGGCTGTTGTCAGCGCGCTCGTATATACGGCGCGCTAACTGGCTCACAAATGCATCTAGGGAGCGCGACCTTAAGGTCTATCTGGTCGTTTTGCACGAGTTCTTTGGGAAAATATCTAAACATAAGGGACAAGGCATTACGTAGATGAGGGTTTCATATCTTGTACTTATAAAAGCAATAAATAAATTAATTTAATCGATTAAAATACGTTGCCACTCATGAATACTAAGATGGACGTCTCATATGTAAATTAGTCGACAAACTGCTTCATATCAAAAATAAGTTTGGATACCCCTCACTGGTTTACAGTTCTACTGGTTGCCCATGGACGCATTGCTACTCCAGGAAGTTTGCTGTGAAAGCGCTTAATTCGAAGTAGGTATGTATCTATATCTTAGTGACCTACCGAGATTTCGGTTTAAAAAAATATGTTATATGTTTCTTACATATTTTAATGTTTTCTTGTTTTTTAACACTATCTTATACATCAAACAGTTAATGTTTGATGTACTTATAAGCAAATAAATGAGCCAAATATACATTAGATTTCACTTTCTAAAAATAATATAAAGTATGTTTACGTAAGTTTCGATTTCGGCAGAATCTGAGAGCCGGGCCAAAAGTTTGGTTTCGGCTTCGGCTGAAAAACCAGTTTCGGTCGGACTATATCTCTTCATTGCGTTCAGCACATCTTTTAAACCGGAACACAGGAGTGCTTAACGTTGTCGTTATGTCGCAATACTAAATGTAGCGATGGTACTTCCGGAATAAAACCACTAAGGATTTAAAACCACGAGGAGGAAACCACCTTTAAATACGTAATGCTTTTTTGCAATAAGACTATATTGCAAAAAAGCATGCAAAAGAATTTTACAATCAACACAATTTCTAATCTATCAGTCTTAACACCAATTTTTCAATGATATCCGTATGAACGGTTATCTCAGTAATCATTGGTCTTGATAAATACAATTGATACTAATTTAGTCACACGTTTTAATTATACCGAGTACACGTATTTGTTTGATTGTAAATAGTAATGGATGTTTCAACAAGACAAGTAAGAGATAATTTAGAGCAGGTTGGTCAGGTAAGCCGCTACATATCATTAGCCAATGAAAGTAACTTAACACTGGTTACAATTTTTTTCCGCTCTGTTATTCTTACTCCCGGAAACAAAGGTTATGGAGATACTTTCATAAGCACAATACGTAAAAAGGGAGTCTGTATGAATAAAAAAAAATTGGTCAGGATTCGAATTTTAAACACAGCTAGACAAATATATACAATGGAGATGTTAAGATGTTTATTACCAAATGGCTATGAGAAGGGTTTTAGAATACAATACATGGCATCCGTCAAGATCTATACAAATTTTTAATATTAAATTTTATAAATAAAGTGTTAATACGTCTGTAGGATAAAATATTTTGGGACGGAATCGGCCACCATAGGATGTTTTTTTTTTTAATTTTTGCTACGTTTAGTTTATTTCCTTTTTTCAACACTTCTAGGAAAAACAAAATGAAAATGACGCTAAAGACCTTAGCGTAGTTCTGGAGAACGTGATCCACCATGTCGGCGAGATAGGTCTCTACCAACGTCTGCTGTTTCTCGGGATGCTGCCCTTCGGTATATCATGGGCGTTCGTGTACCTTGGCCAAATGTTCCTCACGGCCACTCCCCAGGAACACTGGTGTCGAGTACCAGAGCTGGAAGGACTTAATGTTGAATTAAGGTTTGTCAGAATTGCGGCATTTTGGGGCTATCAGTATTATGATTCATTGAAATAGGAAAGGAAATAATATTTTATTTGAAAAACGCTGTAATAAATTTTGATTATAAGTCTAATATAGGGCCTTTATTAAAAAGGTAACGAAATCGAAATTAATTAAAAGAATTAATCGAAATTCTGATGGATTTCAGGAGATTACTTTCCATTCCCGGAGCAGTTGACGGTGACTACGATCATTGTACAATGTTTGACGTGAATTGGACACAAGTTTTGGAAACTATGCAGCCGCCTGATCCTGGCACTCCTACTATTCCTTGCCAGAATGGTTGGGAGTTCCTGTTTGAAGACATTCCGTATTCCACAATAGTGAATGAGGTAAAATTGGAATTTATGTAAATGACATTTATTAGCACATGTAATATATTCATGAAAAAGAAGTACCCTTATAAATACAGTATGAAATGAATCACTGCAGATAGACTGGAGACCTGCGGTCGGCTACAGATAATTATGAAAGAGACTTTTAAGCTATATTGAAACGACATTTTTTTTATCGACTCCTGACTAGACTAGTCTTCTCACTCTTAATAATGACTTATTAGACTAAAGACTAAGTCGAGATCTTACCTTAAGACGAGTCGTTTAGCAGAAGACTTATAGGACTCCTTTGATGATGTATACTATGAATCTTAACTTGTCAAGGATAGACTTAAATTCTATGTAAGTACTTAAACAATAAATGATGTAAAGGTTTCCTTTTGTTTTGAAGACTTATACGAGCTTAAACGACTTAGATAGACTAAATTTGACATGCATAACTGAAAAAAAAGACAATGAATTATAATGAACAAT
>DWNE01004130.1:0-15634 GCA_018249875.1 Cecropterus toxeus
GTGGTACCTACCACTTACCATCAGGTGGACCGCATGCTCGTTTGCTTCCTTAGTCAGATAAAAAAAGGTTGAAATAGCAAACGAGCATGCAGTCCACCTGAGGGTTAATGGCCAATGCCGCCCATATACATCTGTAAACTACTTCATAGAGAACAAGGGTTCTATCTGAAAACAATCACGGATTTGTTGCTACCCCTGAAGACTGGTCACCTCACCTCGGTCGGTCACCTCGTTGTGAAAATGAAAAAAAATGGAGATGAAAATGTTTTATTGATCAAATAGACAGCTACAAAACAAGACGCAAGGGCCCCTGCACTGAGTTTGTATGAATAGTTATGGCCCCTGGGCCAGAGGCCCCTGTTGTATGAATGGCGTCACAGCAGTTCTACCTGAAGCTGATGATAAAGGCGTTGTTACTCATGAGGACTAGCCGGCGTCAATATCCTTTAACCCAAACCTATAAAATATCTCACGCTAGTGGATAGACTTCTGTAAGAATTACCAATTCTTACAGAACTACCCTGTTTCAACCTTTCCTCGCTCGTTCAATACATAACGTTTATGCGTCATTGTATTAACAATACAAATATGAGGTGCCCTAGTACCCAGGAGTGGCAATGCATAAATATGCATCAAATGATCAAATGATCGGCTTCTTGAAAATCCCCCTATTTTATATGGTACCGGTTACCGATTTCCATGTTGAGTGACTATTTACCAAGACGTTGACTTGACTTTGACGATGCCTTTTATTACATCGATCAGGCTTGATTCATCGGACGTGTGATCGTGATTGTGTGCGTGCGTGCGCGCGTGTGTGTGCGTGTGTGCTTGCGTGAGTGTGTGTGTGTGTGTGCGCGTGTGTATGTGTGTTTGTCTTGTAAAACAAATCAGTAGCATCTACATCTACATATATAATACGTTTGCAGGGCGAGTCCGGCGAAGCGAACATGGCCGACTACCTGCTGTGCGCGGCCTTCCTGTCGTTGCAGCACGCTCCTCTCTCCACATTGCTGTCATATGCATTTAAGGTCAGTCGCACTTGAGACTGTTTTTTATTATCTTTTAATTTATTTTTTTCTGTTAGTTCAGATGTATGTGACCGTTATACATCGCAACTTAATTTTTAACTAGTTATTAACCTCAAAAGGTCGAGTTGCACACACGTTTGGCGGATATAATAAATACGGTTGTCCCGATATAAAGGATTAATGAATTTATGGTATCAATATCAAATATAAGGATTTTCTGAAAAGATTAGGAAAAACAAATTAAAATTCTTGTTTTTTTAAGTACTATTGTCAATTTTCATTGATTTATCTATGTAGCGATAGATTATTAGGTATATTTTTAGCGTAGATTTATTAGGTATATTAATATTAATCTATAACTATTAATAAAAGTTATGGTCTCTTTATGTTATATTCCATGGTAATAAATAAATTATTAAAATACTTGATAGATAAAGTACAATTATCTTTTTATTATTCAACACTTTTGTAGTTAATCACCACGGTCTAATTAACTACCCCTATTTCGCCCACAGATCTACGATCCAAACGGCACTGGACGGCTGAACATCACCACGTTCGAGGAGATAGCGTGCCGCAGCCTGGGGCTGTGCCAGGAGGAGGCCCACAACACCTTCCGCCAGGCGGACCTGGATGAAAAGGGCTACCTCACTTATGGTAAGAGGTCCTTCCAGAGTAGATATGCAAAGGGTTACCACCTTCAAACAATTTATGACGGACATCTGGAACCAAGCCCTGAAACTTCTAAAGGGTTTTAGATAAAATTTGAAACACAGTTTCTTCATATCCTGATTTAACGCATAGGCAAACGTTTTATAAGTATAACAAGTGGAGCCACGTGTAAAGTCTAGTAGTGAATAATCTTATTAAAAACTAGCTGGGCCGCGCAGTTTCACCCGCGTTTATTAGAGAACAATCTATTAAAAACAAATAAACATAGCTTGTTATAAATAGCCTAAAGCCTTTCACGATAAATTGACTATTCAATACAAAAAGATTTTTTCAATTCGAATCAGTAGGTTCTGAGATTAAACTCTACTCTGCTTTATAATATTAGTATAGATGTATATCATCTTATATATAAGTATTAAGCTTTATACATATTTTAGGATGAGAGTTATATACTGAACACTAACTATAAATGTAACGTCCCTCGATTAATACCCTGTATTAGGACTGTACAATTTAGCCGGCCAAGCCCACAAACAAAACGACAATAATTGTCGACAGCTTGTAGCAAAAAATATGAATATTTACCTTTTAACCTGTCTGTGACTTAAAAAGCTGGTTATTTGTCAACTAATTAGCTGAGTTAAGCTAGATTAGCCCGTTAAGCCGCTAGCTAGTTAGCTAGGCTAGTTACGTTAACCGGTTTAATCAGCTAAGCCAACGGCTAGCTATCTAATTAACTAAGCTAACTATTTAGCCGACTTAGCTTTCTAAATTGTATAGCTTTACCGTGTTCATTCATTCATTGCAGAATGAATTTGTTTATATAGCTTATTTACTCATGTATTTTACATGTTAATCCAGGTCAAAACCTATCTATGCGCCTGATGTTTCAGATGAATTCATCTCATTCGCGCAACAACGTACGGAGTTTGCGTTTCTGTTTGCGCGCGACGCTTCGCAGCATAAACCGAAGACGCAGTGAGGGTCGCAGGTTCACATCCCCGCCGTCTGCAGCCACGTGCCCTGAGCTCGTTGGACACTATGCTGGTGTGCACGCTTATGTTGGTACGGTCAAACGTTGGTACAAATGTCTGATGCAAGGGTTTTGTTGGCACAGTTTGTTTATATGTTGGTTCGGTGTAAATCGGTATACACGCTTATGTTGGTACAATACGACAATGTTGGTTCAAACGTTGGTTTAAAGTAAACCAGCATATACGTTTATGTTGGTTTGATGTTAATCGCTAAACATACTTATGTTGGCACAGTAAGACTATATTTGTTCAAATGTTGGTTGATGTAAAGCGTAAACACACTTATGTCAACACGATAATACAATGTTTGGTCCAAATTTTAGTTTGATGCAATATATATTTTATATTGAAACAGTAAAATATTTGGTTGATGTGGTGGTGTAATATTCATTGATTTACGTAAATTCAACATATCATTTTGGTTGGATGTAAACTGATTTTATTATTTATTTTGTTACATTTTTAGGGCTCTGAACCCAAGCCTAAGGGTAAAATGGTGACCCTTTTACTAAGACTCCGCTGACCGTCTATCTGTCTGTCATTCTGCATCTTACGAACCATTAAAATTTACACAGATGATGTATTTCTGTTGCCACTTTAACAAGTAAATAAGCTGAAGGGGTACGACGTGATTATTTGCTGGATATTAATAACGGCAACAGGTAGACGCATGAAAAAATGATTAAATATCCACTTTAATAATAAATAATAAATTAAAATATAAAAAATAGGGAGCCTTAATCCTTAGAAAAAAAACGGCAAAAACCTATGTTGAAGGAAAGGTTTTTTCCCGTTTTTTTGTAGATAATGGAACCCTTCGTGCGCTTAACCCATTTGGCCGGTTTTTATTATTTGTAAGGATGTTAAAACTTTGTATGTGTTAAGTACAATTATTATTTAAAGAATCCAGTCACTTCGCAGTATTGTTATAAATCACAACGGGTAAGAAAATTCCGATTTCATAACATTTGTGTGTTAAGGGTTTTTTTGTTACTGCCACAGAGCATGTATCATATAGACGTGGCCACAATTATAAGCGTCTTACGATTTTCTAGTATTTTCTAGAATCGGTTGAATAGAATAAGAAAATGGTCTGGGAATAGTTAAATTTCTTAAAAAAAAAAAACTTAGCGAAGAACGATAAAAACAGATTCTTAGTCTGCGTCAAGATCAATGATTGTTTCATCTAGAAAAAGATTATATAATCAACCGCGTAATAATTTTTCGACTCAATTTCTTAGACGCTTGCTCAATCGGGGTTCGAACATGTAACCTTCTACAATGCTGTTAAGTGTGGTGATAGTCTAAATATATTTAAAAAATATCGATTATTCTACGTTGCCATTTCTATTCCATATTTGCTCTGTGGCTGCAATCGAATTTCATTTTGATTTTTATGAATGAACAAACAATTGTTGAAATTATTTTACAAATGATAAAGTATTATTGTAAATGAGATTATGTTCACTTTATATTATTTTGACTTTATTTTATTATTGATATTATTGTTGTTTATAGATTTATAATTTAATGTACATATAATTTGTTGATTTTTATTATTATTGCATTATTCTGACGATAATCTGGATAAGTAGAGTTATTATTGCATTAATCTGATGGTTATCTGGATAAGTGACTCTGTGGTTATTAATATCGAATTCTATTTAAAGATCGTGTCTATTAATTTGTCTATTTAAAAGTACAAAAAATAATTTAAATGGCATATTCTGTGCGTTTAGTACGAGTTAGTACGTTTGTACAAAACAGTGACGGTTTACGGCTTAATCGGTATTAACTCGTTCTAAGAAAATTGGTTGCTTTAGTTTGCAGAAGTATATTATAACACGTTCATGTATTAGCGATGTACTTCTTTCAATTTTTTTTCAAACTATAAATATTATTATTTTGTTTTTATGTACCTGCTCTGGGTACACCAGGTTTTTGAAATAGCCTGGTAAACATTGTATCAAGTACTTAACCAGGTACTTAAGCAGGTACTTTACCAAGTACTTAAGCAGGTGCTTAATCAAGTACTTAAGCAGGTGCTTAATCAAGTACTTAACCAAGTACCTAATCAAGTAATTAAACACGTACTTAACCAAGTACCTAATCCAGTACTTAACCAAGTACTTAACCGAGTATTTAACCAAGTATTAGCCCTTTCTCAATGTTTACTTATTATTATTATCTTATTACCATGATATTATATATACATAAACATTGTTGTAACAGTGGATATGACATCTTTATGTAGTCATCGGCTCACATTTCGTACCATATTGTTAAGTCTTTTAGTATTTGGAATTGTAGTTTTGTTTCTAACTGCTGTGCTTTAACTTTGCAACGCATCACTAGTATTTCCAATGTCAGACGATAATCTAGGAAAGATGCGCACCTTTAGAATTTAAGTGTAAATTTTGAAGGCTTTTATATATAAGGATGAAGTAACAAACGAGCATGCAGCCCACCTGATGGTGATGGCTACCACCGATGGACACCTGTGAGCAACTTCATATAGAACAGGGATTCTATCTGAAGTCGGTCACAGCTGCGTTGCTACTCCCGTGGACTAAGATCGTCGCGTCATATAGGTGAGCCGGCAATCACAACCTTCCATCGAAACAAGAGCTGCTTCACGGTAGAAATAGGTGTGGCGGTGGTACTTCCCCGGTCGAACTACATTGGTTCTACCACCTGGCTAAACTGACTTACTCGAGGCCTTCTACAAGTGCGTTGCTACCCATGAGGACAGTTAGACAGTAGACAACTATCATCAGTATGGCGGTGGTACCTCGGCAGCCGAACCAGAGACATGGTCGTACAACCATGGTGATTTTGGTCGGATTCCTGGTAAAATAATCAAAGGCGACTAGGATAAATTCGGTTGTGCGATTGTATGTTTGCACTTGATTTAAGTACATAATTTAATTAATAAAACTATTTAATAAATAAGTAACTTTAATTGTAAAGGTGCGATCTAACTTCAGACTAGGGGTATGTGAATCTATCCAACACAAATACGTAGATATAGTTAATGTTGTGAATATGTCTGTGCGTCACATCATCGGCATCATTGTTAACTTAGTCTCTCAAATTTTATACATAATACGGCTATCGTTAATGTGACATTTCATGTGACAAATGTGTCGCATAAATCTTGTATATTTTGGGCTAGAAAACATCTAGCATTTATGTCTGTATGTTATGCTATCTATCTTCCTACATAAGTGTATTTCAAATTGGTCCAGTAATTCCCTATAATCGCTTGTACAAAATAATATAAAAAATAAGATGAAAAGTGTCTAAATTATTAGAAAAAATGCAAGATGACACAAAAAGGTCTTGCATCCTTCTGATATATTGCACACTTCATCCTATTTTTATATTCATTTGTTGTACGATATTTATGTGATATGTAAAAAGCTTCGATTGCGTGATTCAGGATCATGTGACGCCATCTGTTGATCAATTGCGGAAACTTCGCAACTGCCTGTACGATTGTTTAATACAATATTATTGCTAATATTATGCTAAAATGATAGTATTAGGATAATAGTGATGCCGATGGCTGATGACTTGTGTATAATATAGAGCTTAATCGCCATTTTGAATGTGATAATTTTAAGAATCTACGAGTAGTTGTAAGAAGCAATGGAGACGCTATTACCGGTACAGTAGAGTACAGTAATTAATTATTAGTATAAGAAATGCTTTGGCTTAAGATTGTATATTGTGGATTAGGAAATTAATTAATTTATTAGGATTTAAAAGTGCTTAACTGGTACCATTGGGTCGGAGTCGATTCGAACTTTAAATTTATATTGATTAATAATACACTTATTAAAGGTGTTTCAACTTAGTCTTCAGAGGGAGCAAAGTGGCCACCTTTAGATAAAACTAAGGAATTACATCCCATTGCTTGGTAAAAAGTTCTAAACGTCTGGGGGAGGCCTGGAGGTCTATTTCACAAAATGTTGGTTTATGGTACGGGTTACGACTAAACAAGGCCTCCGAGGACTGAAATCTCATGATGACCGGGTCGGAGTGGGTGTACTCCACTAAACAGTGCCAATGCGTTTCGTTGGGTAAAGGTACGGGCTATGACCAAACAAGGCCTCCAAGGCCTGCTATCTATAGCCGGGTCTGACGGTTTAACGTGCCCTCTGAAGAACGGAAATGAGGCCACTAGCGGTCAACATACAATTTTTGACCATTGAAGACCTCGAAGTGAATGTATGTCATATTAATTCAGCGTTAATCACTTATAGTGCATTTTATTTTTTGCATTGATATTAATTGCATTGTACAAAGTTTGTATGCAAATGAAAATACTTAGCGTTTCGTATTGTTGTATGTCAATTATAGAAAAGGGGTAATATTACAGCTAAAGTGTGATTGAAATTTTAGACTAAATTCAAATTCATATTTCACGGCCATATTTTATAAAATATATATTAATAAAGGTCTGTGAGAATAAATGTTTGTTGCTCTTTCATGCAATTTTGGATGGAATGCAATAGATTTGAATGAAATTTAGCACACAGATTTAATGATCTGAGGTACCATATAATATCACTCTTTAGTCGGATTCAAAGTCGCGCGTCTTCAAATTGAAGATATAAGTTACGCTACAAAATTGTTTTATGTGCATGATGTTGCACATTTTTAAAAAGATTGCTTAATTTGTCCATAATTTTAATACGTTCTAGCTTAAATATTACCCCATCTGACCTTGTATGACTGCTTGGATTGAATAATATCACAACCCAAAAATCATTTTAAATACATTAATAAGACATGTTTTGGACAAAATAATAAAAATGATCACAAAAATTGATGAATTTTGAATTGTGCGATTGTTCACACAACGCAGTGATAAAAATTTCAAAAATAATTTATTAAATTCGTAATATCATGTCTACTTCTTTAGTTATGTTTTGTATGTAATATCAATATAATTTAGTCTAATATATATATAAATTTTAATTATATTAAGTATTACGTGATTTATATGTTGTAGAGATGTGTATTATAGAATTGTAGGTAGTTAGACTATGTTGAATAAATTGTAGGAAAATAAAATAGTTTAGATTTCCGGCAAGTTTAGTATAACATAATTGGACCCTGAGCAGAAAAGATCCAACAGCTTTTTTACTTTTGAGTAAATGCAGTTCTAAGTTTGACCGTAAAATAAATCTTAATGTTACATTACCTTTTTTGAATTCTTGACTAACTACTAATAGATACTAAAAAAAACGCATTGTTTTTCCGGAATTACAAAAATTCTAACACATTTAAAATGTACATGTTATGTCTTTTGGTCAAACTTTGAAATGTATTTACGCAAAATCAAAAAAGCTGTTAGTTCTTTTCTGCTTAACAAGGTCCAATTATCTGTTAAAAAAGCCTGTTTGGTTAATAATATTAAAATAACTGCATATAAAAAACATAGTTTGTTGAATAAAGTTAAATAATTAACTAAGTATAATTAAAATAATTAAAAGCCTGATTCGTTAATATTGTTAAAAATTACCTACGCATAAAAATACTGTTTGGTTTATAAAGTTTCTTTCAACCTTTAAATTTTGTTGAGATATTTAAGTCTAATATGAAATTAGTATTTACTAGTCTACATTTATTTTATACTACCAAGTCTACTGACTAATAATTAGTCGCAATGACATATGAAGGGGCTGGGTAAGTGTACTGCCTTAAAAATGCCGTCACGAGACGCTTAACAGATGTGAAACATCGTATTCGTGCAAATAATATGCATAAAAGACAAGATTTGGAAAGGAACTAAATATATAGCATAATGAAAATAACGCCGTCTACGAACAGTACCTCATATTAAGTCGAACCAACACCGCAGCCCGCTTAGTTTTGTTCGATACTTAATAGTTCCGACAATGTATAACAGATAGCGCTAAAATAAATACGGTGCAGCGGTCGCCACGCGAACAATAAGATTTACGTGCCTATGGATGTTTCACATCAAAAATAACATAACATGGAAATATTCGTCGGAAGAATGGCATAGTAATGCAGGACAAACAGACATACATGTTTTGTATATATAAGTTAATTTGTTTGTTACGCTGTTTATTTAAGCTTTTAATAAATATGTTAAGAAATATCTTTGTTTTATTTCGATTCCTTGTAAAGGACACTTTCCACACTCTCAGATTTACATTAGTGTGTGCTCCGAGGAATTCTCTGACTTAGTACCTATATCACCTTTCCTTTATCACCACCCGCTGAAGAATGAGGTTTTATCTACATCAAATGGACTAATGGCGGTCCACGGCTCTTTCATTGTGAATACCGAGTATAATGCTATAAAATAAGACAATAGAAAAATACTCTTTATGCAATGATTTATTTCCAATTCTCTTTTCAATAATGACGTCACCGCCAAAAGTCAATCATCGCACCTCTCCTCACCTCACCACACCTCACCTCCTCGCCTCTCCTCACCTCACCCCCTTGTCACCACATCTCAACACATTAAAGCATCTCAACACTGCTCTGTTCCCGAGTAATCAATCCAACTAATGGTAAGAGGTAACTGTCGCCCCTCGACATCTGTAAGCAACTTCACATCTAATAATATTAAAACTCTCTCACTCTGAGAGAAGACCCGTGCCCAGCAGTGGGACAGTAATAGGTTGACGAGAATATTAAATTAAAATTTAAAAAACCCTAACGCTATACAGATATGTGAGCAAATATTTAAAAAGTCGAAAATAATATCTATAGGTGAGCTATCAATCCGGGAAGGACGGCGGCATATGTGGTCGCTTGCCGACGTAAAGAAGAGAAGGTGAGGTGAGCGCAAATTCTCACCAGGGAAGAGCCCGAAAGGGGCATCGCGCTCAGAGGACTCCAGTTGCGTTCCGTTAAAGATCCCGGAGTCCTCCACACAGCGCTAAGGACGGCCACTGGGGGGGTTTCAGTGCTGTAAAAATCCCACATAACCTGGCGTCGCTCCCACGGCGTCGGGTACCTTTTTGGAGGTTTCCCCCTCGATAAAAAAAAACAAAAGGTGGGCTATCGAATTATGTTATAACATATTTTGCTCGTTAAAATTGTTCTACAACGTCGCGGCGAGGGGGTTAAGTTAGTAAGACCCCTTATTCGATTGATGATCTATTTATTTACTACATTTAAATTGTTAAGCCTGTGAACTTGACGATTATGCAATCTCCCTATTTTATTTTAGCTAGGGATCTAGTCTCAAAACTTAGCGGTCTGACACCAGACAAACTTATAACACCCCTTTTTGCGTCGGGGGTTAATGAATACTTTATTTGAAGTCGATCAAATGCATTGTTACTGCTGAGAACTAGGGTATTTCTGTAATTAGGTCAGCTGTAAGGCAGTCGGCAACACCCTTTCACTAAAACGCAAGAACTGCGTTACGTTAGAAATAGGTGTGTATATAAAAGGGAAAGGATATTCACGTCTGACTAATTACATCAGAATCTAAACTGTTAAAGCTAGATATATGAAATTATGAAAATAATTTTATGCTGTAATTACACCTACTAAGAATGGTTTTATCCAGATGGTTTGGTCCAGAGACGGTTCGTGACTTTGGGGCCCTGGTTTAAAACTACTCGGGGGCCCTTTTCTATGGTAATGTAGTGTATAGGATCAGAAAAATATTACAAGTAACGCCTTCATTACGATTTGTCTCTTATTATTTTTAACAGGGGCTGGGGGCCCCGTTTATCGTAGGGGCCCTGGGCTGAAGCCCAATAAGCCCATAGGTAGATCCACCCCTGCGTCTGTCTGTCACAGATGATGTACTGTTGCCGCTTAATAACAAATACTAGGAACAGAATAAATAAATATTTAAGGGGGCCTTACATATATTTACATAAGTAACATTACATATGGGCGTTACATAAGTAACGTAATGTTTTACTCGATAGTTATAACGGAAACAGGTGCACTTATGTTCTATTTACAGAATATTTAGTTTATATACCTATTCACTTTAAAAACAAATTATGAAATAAAAATAAAATAAATATGACGACCCGCGTGGCGGAGCGGTCACTATACCGGTCAGACGCGCAGTGGGTCCCGGGTTCAATTCCCGGCCAGATAGCAATATGAATGATGAGTTTAGATTTCTGTTCTGGGTCTGGGTGTTTGTGTATTCATCTTTGTGTGTCCATGGCACCCACGACACAGGAGAAAATCCTAGTGTGGGGCTGTGAGTGTAGAAAGCGTGTTGTTTTTTTTATTTAAGAGGCGCTCCCATACAACAAACGTGATCATTTTGCCCTTATTGTATAGATAATGATACGGAATCCTACATGCGCGTGTCCCACTCACATTTGGCTAATTTTATTAAATATAAATCTTAGGCGACTTATCAAGATCTGAAGTTTAACATGAATAAAATCTAAAACGGTTAACGGTTACATAAAACAAGTTATAACACAATTTAACTATTTAAAGATGTCTTTAACTGATACTAGACTGAAATAGGGTTGTCACTGCATTATATCATGTGATTATTTTATTAAAAAATGTGCAAAAATAATATGTTGTAAAGTTGTTGGAGTCTCTTTATTCCGAACCCCCTTCCCCCCTTGGTAAAGGGTGGCAAAAAATCACAGACCATCGCTAATGGACTTCTCTTACCAAATCTATATATACCCTTTTTTGTAACGAGGGAAAACCTTTAAAATGTACCTGACGCTGATGAGGTGCCAGGTTGTGTGGGATTGTTAGGTACTGCACTAAAACTTTAAAAATCCTTAGTGTGTGGAGGACTTCGGAATCTTCAACGGAACAACCAAGGTCTTCCGAACGCGATGCTCTTTTCGGGTTCCCGCTTAGCATTTACGCTCACCGTGCGAAGGTACCTCAAGTGATGTTTACGATGCATGCGACCACCCGTCCTTCCTGGGGTCGGTTGGCTGGATGCTTCGAGCTCTGACTCTTGTCGCCCGCAACCCCGGAACCCCCCTTTTAGTCGCCTCTTACGACAGGTAGGGGATACCGTAGCCCTATTCTAATCCCAGTACTTCAGTGACGAGCCTTTCTGGCCTACCACCTCATAACTTCCTATTAAAAGTCGGCATACTTGTCATTAAGAAACATGAGCCGGATAGAACATGGCGAAAGTTTAACGGTAAAAGAGAACATCGTGGGGAAATCTACACAATTAGAACTTTACCAAAAGAGTTGTCAAAGGTGTGTGAAGTCTACCAATGCTTGGCCAGCGCGGTGGCCTAAACTTATGGCCTAAAACTCATTCTCTGAGAACCGTGTCCGCAGTGGGACAATAACAGTTGAACGAAAGCTAACCGGGACTAAATTCCGATTTGTTAATAGATTTCTTAAACAGTTACACTTAAACATTACATAATGTACAAACAGTCTAGTACAGTTTACGGCACGGTTCATAAGTTTTCTTAAGAAAACCTCGCATTGAGCAACCCTACTCGATTTAGCAATATTTTCGCAAACGTACAGCCATTCAGTTGTCTCAGTACTGTTAAGTGGACGTGTAGTGAAACAGGCCGTAAGTATTACTTTTAATATTACAACTCGTATTAAAATTTATTTTATTTCGTATAAAATTGAATATATGTTAATAAACAGTTAAAAGAAGAAAATGCTCAAAACAATTTAACTGCGCTTTATTTTTCACAATAATTGATAAAAACACGATTAACTAAGAAATCATTAATGTACCTACATAGATTCATGTATTTTATTTTTTTCACGATTTTTAAGTAATGTTTTTATTTCTTTTAATGGAGATTTTTGTATTTAAAACTCGCACGATAATTTATATTTTTTGAATGATGTTTTTCAGTTCTTTTGATAAAAACTTGACAAATTTTTGAAATTACTTAGTCGAGGTCTTGGAGTTAACCATTTCTTATACCCGACTATTTTTAACCGTCTTCAAAAACGGTGGTTATCGGTTTGACAGTGTTTTACGTGTTACCTCAGTGTTTTCAAGACGGCGGGATTAGATAAGGTTTCCTCGTAATTCAGTGAAATATTTATGCTAAACACATTAGTGCATTGCAATGAATTTGACATAGCACTGCCGTACTTTTCGATGAGCGTCGACACTATTTATTTACTAAGTTACCATTTAAATTATTTTTGATTTGTGTGACCTAGAAGTCAGTTGTATTTTTGTTTTTCTTTGACCCTCTGGTACTATTTCATGATTCGCTGACCAAAAAATTTTGGGGTATTCAGGACAGTTAATTTTATTCCCCAAAACAAAATTTTCGATTATAACCGGACCAAATTTAAGAAGTTTCAGGCCATTATTTCCCAGATTATCTACACATTTATTTAGGTGTTCTTAAACAATGACTTATTAATTATTAATTATTATTAACAACGTATTGTTATCTACAGACATACAATTTGCAATTATAATATACACAATATTTTATTACGAAGCTCGCCCGCTTGTGTCATGTTACCTGCACTTGTATTATTTGTATCAATCCACGGCATCAAAATTAAAATATTCTTTATTAACTATATAATTATACGTAAATTACAGGTGAAGTACAGCCCTGTTAAGTTATAACTATTTATATGCTAAATTTAATATAAATCCAATTAGTAGTTTTTTCGGGAAAGATTAAAAAACATAGATACTAAAAGTAGATCGAACGCTTTGGGTTAGTATTTCCTTTCTTATACCTTCAGACCAGAACACGGCGCATAGCACTGCAGTTATTAGGCGGGAATGGGTGCTATTTAATTCTAGCTGTGCCCCGCGGTGTTACACGCGGTTTATTAGGGAAACTAAATCGTGTATTAACAGTAAAATAATAATTATTCACATTTTTACTTAAAAAGTTATCTGCAAAGTTTTCCATGGATTGTCCCATGGGGATAAGATGCTTTTCCGCAGTAAAACATAGCCTATGTATTAATCCAAGGTGTCAGCTAATTTCATGCCAAATTTTATTAAAATCGCTCCAGTCGTTTAGATGTGAAGAAGTAACAATAACTCACAAATATTCGCCTTTATAATATTAGTGTGATAACATGTCATTACTTAAAAGCTTTAACTCTTTAACCACAGAACACTTCTCTCGTCAACCCATTATTGTCCCATTGCTGGGCATGGCTCTTCTCTCTGAGTGAGAGAGTTTTAGGCCATAGTCCACCGCGCTGGCCAAGTGCGAATTGTTAGACTTGACACACCTTTGAGAACTCTTTTTTTTATGAGAACTCTCAGATGTGCAGGTTTCCTCACGATGTTTTCCTTCACCGTAAAGCAGTGATAATTAAATTCTAATACGCACATAATTTCAGAAAAATCAGTGGCGCGTGTCTGGGATTCGAACCCCGGATCCTCGATTGAGAGGCCGAGTTTCAACCATTAAGCTATCACTGCTAACTGAACACTTATTTCTGCCTAATAATTGCAGTGTTAAATCTGTGTTCTTGTCTGAAGAGTGTGGTAAGGGAGACATACTTATTCGTTCCAATTCAGTCCTCAGGAGTAGCAACGCGTCTGTGGCTAATCTGAGGAAAGAATCTGATCTTATCTGATGTTGTTGTACCGATGTCCATTGGAGGCAGTCACCACTTACCATCAGGTGGACTGCATGTTCTTTTTAGGGTTCCGTAGCCAAATGGCAAAAATCGGAACCCTTATGGTTCATTCGTCATGTCTGTCTGAACCATTTTTTTCCCAAATTCGATCGTTTGAGAGATAAGCTCTGTACATTCCCTCTCATTTTTAAATTTAAAGAGTGAAAAAACTGGATAAAACATATGTTGTAGATGTCAAGGAAAACTTTTAACGAAAATTGGTTCGAACAAGAAACAGTAGACAGTTTTTGAGATATAGCACTTTTTCAAAAACCACATAACATACTTTGTTATTCATACAAACACTATGAAAAACAAACTTATGTTGGTAGTTGAAAAACTGTTCCTTTTTTTACAAAAGAGCTATGTTTTCTCTACAAGATTTGTGAATGATAATGATACGGAACCCTTCGCCTGTGAGTCCGACTTGCACTTGGCCGGTTATTTATTTATTTTTTTACGAAAAAACTAGATTGGATTTAGATTAAATTTAGCACATTAATAGTTTATCCCCTGTTTTAACACAAATAATACAATTAACTGCAGGTAACATGACGCAAGCAGGCGAGCTGCATGATAGAATATTGTATATATTATAATTGCGAATTGTTACATGTATTTTTGCATGACTGTCTCATTTACCTGGTCAACTTATAGGCTACATTTTATTTCGATATTTTGCACTATTTAAGGATGGCGTCTATTTTATGAAGTACGAATGCTTCAGCTAGTTAAAAAACTAAATAGGTACTTAGTTCTATGCAATAACAAAAACAGTACATGCCTTACAAAGCAAGCAAGCGTTAAGCAAGGTGCATGTGAGGTTTTCGCAAAGCTATTCAGTCGTGCCTCAGTTCTTGGCCTCACGGTGTGTCCATTGTTGAAAGGTATGTTTATGTCATTACAAAACATGAGAAATGTTTATTACTGTGGTAAATCACGTGTTCTAATTAAAATCAATCTTGCCTGAATGGCTGAATTATTGCAGTTCCCGGAAATGTTTTTCGAAATTTTCCATTGTTTTTCCGAGTATCATTAAACAACCTGTAATTTATTTGGTGCTACAACTAATGTGTTTTAGAATAAAGATTTATGTTGTTTTTTGTCACAGAATTAATAATAAAATATTTTTTGTATTTTTTACCCGACTGACACAGATCGAAAGTGATGTTTTTCGAGGATATGTATGTAGGTTTGTATGTATGTTCACATCTTTAGCTCGTGCTACAGCTTTTTTTTTATAAATATGAAGTAGCAAACGAGCAAGCAGTCCACCTGATGGTAAGTGGTTACTGC
>DWNE01004131.1:0-15634 GCA_018249875.1 Cecropterus toxeus
CTGCTCACACCAAAAACGTAACGAGGTCATTCGTTCAGTTGATTTTACTCCTCATATTTTTCTCATACCGGGCGTCTTATATCAAAAAATCGATTCTTAAGGAGTAAACTCCAAAAAAGATGGAAAGAAAAATAACTTTAAAGTCTCATTTCAACATTTAAAAATATTATCTCAAGTAATTATACTAAGCTATCAAAAATTTATATGTAAATACGCTTCAAAAGTCAGCCTTCTTCAGTCGCGTTCGGTTGAAATATACAAAAAATAATTATTTCTAATATCCACAAAATGGAGTCAAAAGTCCCATTATAAACTTCACCGGCACGTTACCATTGTAGGATACACGGTAATTTATAGCCGAAACATTACCTGGAAACTTTTCTGGCGGAAAATTTCAAAATGAAATCACGACCTGACATTCCTAACCACCATATTAAATCACGGCTGAAAAATTGAAACACTGCAAGTATTTTCACACACGAAAAATTTGAACTTTTCAACGAAATTATGGTGAAATTATCAGGTTTTCACTTTGTTAGTACGATATAGAGTTCTATGTTTAAAATGATTTGTTTCCTGACATAGACATGCTGGATTTACTAGGCAGAATTCTCGTCTCAAAAATTTATATATAAAAAATAATGATTTTCTTATTATTACATTTTAATAGTATGCTGATACGGTTTTATAAACATAATTACTTAATATAGGTTATTGCAATTGCTGCAAAGTAAAGTCTTTAGTGAATCCTTATTTATTGGAAGCCGCAAAACAGTGATGGTATTCAGTACAGAAATTGCTTGAAAGCAAAATAAAAAGTCTTAATAAATATTAAATTTACCTTTAAAATGCCTTCATTGAATTAAAATGCGTTTAATTTGTATTTTTGTTTATTAATTGCGCTTTTATATGGTATTTTTATATTATACAGAGAATTCTAGAGTGTATCTGCTATGTGTGTTTAGTTATTATTAGGAAATAAAAGCCTTTCGCCTATTCAGGATACACTTAACTATTTCCTTTTATTGTTACAGATCACATATGCGTCCAGCGAAGAAGAAAATTCAGGAATGCGCCGACACAAAGAAATGACCAGCGACGTAGCACAATGGGTCACAAATGTTGGAAGACATGGCTGAAAATCGCTTGCACGCTCATCTTTACGACGAGGACAATAGCTGACTTCACAACAGAATGCCAAAGACCATGTGATTGTCGGTGGCAGTCTGGCAATAAGGCTGCAATTTGCTCAAATTCAAGTTTAAAAGTCGTACCTGCGAACTTAAGCAGCGACATACAGATACTAGATTTATCCAACAACAATCTACAACAACTACACCAGGAAGCGTTCAAACGAGTAGGCTTAAGTAACCTTAAGAAACTATTCCTCAAGGATTGTAGCATAGACGTTGTTCACAAAGCAGCGTTCACGACTTTAGCAATTATGATAGAATTAGATTTGTCTAAGAACAGAATACGATACCTCCACCCGGACACGTTCAAAGGCACCGAGAAACTAAGATTAATAAACTTAAGCAACAACTTTATCGACAAGTTAGAAGACGGACTGTTCCGTAACCTAAAGTTCCTCCAGAAAGTCGAGCTGAGCAATAACAGGATAGTCAGGATCGGTACCAAGGCGTTTGTCAACTTGCCGCAATTGAAGATTATTAGAATCGACGGTAATAACTTGAGCCACATGAAGCCAGAAACCCTAATGGGGTTACGGAATTTGTCCGGATTAGACTTGCACAATAATCCGTGGCGCTGCGACTGCAACTTGCAAACGTTTAGAGATTGGGTGATTAGTCATAACTTATACACTCCGCCGACTTCGTGCGCCGAGCCAGCAACGATACGGGATAAACTTTGGAACGAATTGGATTCATCTAACTTCGCCTGCAGGCCTACTATTCTAGAGCCGTTACCATACGCCACAGTCAAGAGTTACGATGAAAACGTGACTCTGGTTTGCAAAGTTGTTGGGAATCCTCCACCCGAAGTAGTTTGGCGCTTCAACGGGAAAAATATAGAGATGAGATCCTTTGGAGAGATTCGGTACACTGTGTCCGAGAATACCATGGATTTGATACGTTGGATGAATTTAACTATAATCAACTCAAGATATAGTGATAGAGGAAACTATACTTGTGTGGCAGAAAATCCAGGGGGTAAGGACGAAAAGACCATAACTCTGGTACTATCAAAGTATGGAGGTCCTGGTACCATAGCTGGCATGGACACAGACTCCTTCGCTATCCTAATAGGATGTCTAACGGCCATAATTATTATATTTGGAGGGATAGTGGCAGTTTGTTATTTTACGTCACAGAACAGCGAGTTGAAAAGACTGATAAAAAATGACACCAGGTCGTCTAACGGAGAGGCTCTGATCGAGGGTTCAGTTACTTCTGAAGTAGAAAAAGGGCCGAAACCAGAGATAAATCCTGTATCAAAACCTCCGAGGAAGTACGAAGCACCGTCCATAACCAGTGAGGCCACTGAGATGTCAGAACTTAATAGGACTTTATTGGATAATGACTCTGTACTAGGTAAGTGATACCCATTATAAATACAATTCACATGTAGCGATAAAAAATATTCAAATGAATTTTTTTCATAAGATCGTAGTAGCAAACGAGTATGCAGTCATCTTGATGGTAAGTGGTCAAGTCAAGGTGAAATGAATTATGCGATGTGTTGCTATTCTTTAGGGCTAAGATGGTCGTCTCCTACGAAAGTAAGGCGACAACCACACCCGTCCACCGAAATGAGAACATACTACATAGTTCTGCCTTGAAAATATCTTCTATCACAATAGATACTATCGTGGCATATCCCATAGATTTTATGAAGCTTATAAAAATAAGAATTGACCTTTATTAAAACTTATTCTCATACGTTAGGAGAATATTCTCCAAAATATTCATGCATATATAAAGAACTTCTATAATTCAGTTGAAAAGACGTGAAAACACGAATTTCGTATGAATGAGTTTCGAAAATAAATGGACGACCATAGAGGTTTGCGATTTACACGGGAAATTACGGGGATATATTCAGTCCGTATGAAATGTAAGCGTATTTTATTTGGTACATAAAAACTCACTATTTTTATGTGCGAAATAAAATACCGCTGAGTGTACTTCGAAACCATTTTCTCTAACCGCTCGATTTGCTGGAACAACATACGCTTCATTGTTTTTTATTTCGCCGTCGTCATAATATTTTTCCTTTCATTGCTTTCTCTACCCTATCGGGAAAGTGCCTGTTAAATATTTACTCTTATTTCCTACTTCACGGCGACATTTGTTAGACCACAAGAAGAAAATAGTTGACTCTCAAACGAACCACATTTCACTCGTGGCATGAATATGAAAAACATATCGTTTCTCGCTGATTCATTACTTCAATTAAATTTTTCCAGCTTAAATAAATTCCCTTTTAGTTCTTACCATTCGAATAATCCAGCTACGATTCTTAAATTGAATCACAGATAGTTAACGAGGGACGGAATTAAACGCAAACTTTCAAACTGATTTATGTTTTACAACCACCATTATGGATTTATTGGGGTAACGCAAAATCTACGGAAACACTTACTGTGTTTGCAGTGGTGGAATAATTTCACATAATTTGAGACGTTATAACGTTCAATAATTTTCAATAAAACATTCTTAGTTGACATGCTTTGGTTGTCGGACCATAAAATTTAATGAGGTCGACTTTCCTTTGTAAATTCTCGATTGAAGTTGCAAAACAACAGTAGCGTGCCAAATTTTCGGAATGTCAAAGAGTTGCAATTAGTTTTTCGTCTGAAAAATTTCGCTCACTCGACTGTCGGATAAAAAGGATCCAAAAACGGCAACCAATTGCGAGAGACTTTATTCCCGTAGAATCTGTTTTGAGCTTTCTTTTAAACGTCTTTGTTGGTAGCGATGTTTTCGAAGTTTAAAATGGAATGAGAATAGGCATTTACTGAAGTATTTTTATTGTTCTGCATGAACGCACACTGTCGCCAAACGTAACAATTCAGTCCAACTTTTGTTAGGACGTTTCGTTGAAAGAAAAGTTTTAAACATTCATTTATAGTCCAAGTGAGTAGACTGAAAGTATATCTTGGCAAAAAGCGATACAATTGCGATTGCTCTAGCAACATTAACTATGAGGTGTATATATCATCACATAAGCTTCACAGCTCGTATAGGATGAGTGCTTAAATATGTAATGTTATATTAGCAGCCCAAGTCAAAAAAAATGTTCTGTTTTATATTTCGTAGTGCAGTATTAAATCATCACTGCATTATAAATATTTTATTGAATAGAAAAAAAAAGGATTTGTAAAACTTTTTCACTTAATATTTTTAAGATATTAAATTAATCTTTTTGTTGCAGCATCAACGGAAGATAACAGTAGACATCAGGAGCTGGAACTACCAAAGATGTCCAAAGAGATTCTGATAGACAGACTTTCCCAGGAGCATCAAGCATATCCTCCTGATCTTCTGTCATTTCCACTTAGAGAAAGTTCTCAGCAAGTTTCACCAGCTGGTGTATTAACTGAAAGAACGGCCGCACCCACAGATAGTCCAACAAAATCCCCAGGATACGGTGTTTCCCCACTAAGTCCAGCGCTATACAGCAGATTGCAATATCCAAGCGCTTATCAAGGAACTATGCCGCTTATGAACCCCAAAGGCTACGTAACTTTACCAAGAAGACCACGAATAAATGTACCAGAAAACTCCTTGCGTCCTCAAGTATTTTCAACTTTAAACGGTGTTATACCATACTATGATAATTTCAATATGAAGTTATTCGGGCATGGTGGAACTTACTACAGCCTTAACAAAAGTGAAATGGACTTAGGTCCTGTTAATAAATCTATAAATTTTAACGACGCGTCTGATGATATCGAACCAGCTCCATCGCCAGCGCCTGGTACCCCACACGCAACTATACCCAGAAGTAGTTTGAGTTCTCCAAACATTCACAATCAGTTACTAGCTTTACAAGCGATGTCAATGAATGCAGCTGCACGGACCTTGAAATCGTCAGAACAAAGGCCTTTAAAGGTAACCTTAGCAGAGAATGAGAGCCTATTGAAAAACCCCGTGCGGGATCTAAGAGGATACAGTGTAAATGTAGTTAGTGGAACTTTAGGTAGGACAAGAACGGTATCAAATCCGCCAGCGAAACCTAGGAAGCGGAATTCGGCGGATCTTAAGGAACCCTTTTTAAATACGATCGAGAACGCTACTCAAGTTTAAAACGTTTTAGTGATGGAGACAGAACTAGTGATCGATTGACATTGTAAAAGTAATTTAAATTCAAATCATGTAATGTGGATACAGTTGAAGTGCACAATTTTGTATATGTATTAAATTAGGTTACAAATTGTTGTCATCTTTTGTCTTATCATTTAGCGTCATGTCTGCTACATTAAAAATGACAGCTATTATGTCGTGAAGTTTCAAAAATGTATATTATTTTGCATTGTTATCTGTCTCTTTTGGAACCTTTGATCCATTCGTGAATAATTTAATTCAACATTCAGAGGAGAAATGAAAAATTTGAACAAAAGATATGAAACTGAAGGCCTAAGCAATAAAGATTGCTTTTTCGTTGAGAATAATGGGAATATTTTTAATAATAACCCGGCTTATGGATCAAGGGTGAATAAAGAATGGTTTAGGCATACATTTTTTATTAATTTTAGTTTGTCTGGTAGTAGCAAAACCCCTTTGTGAGTTTTTATTTTAATTTTCTAAGTAACGAATCTATTTCATAAACTCATATGTCTCTGTAGCCTATGGGGATATTTAATTAAACCTAATTAGCATTAGAATCTGCTCTGAAGATAGTCACATTATAATTATTACTCCCAACTAAGACTATGTAACGGCTTATACAATTACATGTTTGCTTTTCAGTACATATCACAGTTGTAAACCCTCAGAAAGATACGGATAATATGAACTTATATGTAACAAATTATTTAGTATACATTTTATTGTTTAACAAAACAATTTTACGACCTTTCTTGTTTAAAAGCTAAACTATGACATTGCCGTTCTCGTATATGATTTTTGGCTTTAACACGAGACGATAGTTTTAAATAATTCAGAAATGAGTGTCCTTTACAAGGTCTAAAATCTAGATAATTTTAAATATTAATGTAAACATCACACAGTAAATCAAGTTTTAAAAGAAATATATTCTACAAAATGATCAATGTTATCGATTTCATAAAACATATAAACGCGAGTTTCGTTTCAAAACGATATCATAGCCCAATTTATGAATTAATATGGAACTTTAAATTGTACCTTTAAGGTGAATCCACACTACAACATATAATACCGTGACGGTTTATAAAAGTAATTATGACGATTAGAACTTTGTCTATAGCATATGCAAAGTGTTTTGCAATTTCACTCATAGTATAATATTGTATATTGAACCGAATCTACAGCACCATTTGATTATATGTATTGTTTTTGATTTATTATTATAAATATTTAAATGTATTTTGTTATGAGGAGGAATTACACATTAAAAATACTTATTATTAACTGTATGTAATAAAATTGTATTACTCATATATTGTTATTATGTATATTGTCTGAAAAAATGATTTTAAATAAATTAGTAAATATAAGGAAGTAAAAGAGAAAATAATCAAAATGTCAAATTTTAAAGCCAGATTAACTTTAAATTTGTTTTATCTACAATCATTTATATATTTCTGAAATGTTTAAGATTATTATGGAACGGTTTATTTACTTTTAAAGTTTTTTTTTTATAAATTATATGAAGTAGCAAGCGAGCATGCAACCCACCTGATGGTAAGTAGTTACTGCCGCCCATGTACATATGTAAGCAACTTCATAGAGAACAGGGGTTCTATCTGAAGTCGACCACAAATGCGTTGCAACTCCCGAGGACTGAGATGGTTGCCTCATATAAATGTAAACCGGCAACCTCACCCTTCCACCGAAACGCAACAACTGCTTCACGCTGGAAATAGGTGTGGCGGTGACACTTTCCCGGTCGAACAGTGTAGTTCGACCGGGGAAGTTCTACCACCTGTTAAAAGTTTATTTATATTGGTTCTGTATTTAAAACAATATAAAAAGTGTTCATCTGATGCATACCTACTCGTATAGAATACAATAAAACAAAATACAGTAAATTCATGAAAGTAAAAAAAAATATTATTTTTAAATAGGTACACTAATAAAAGGTTACCTCAATTTTAAGCGACCTCTTTAATTATTACTAAAAAGTAATAATAGATGTAATAATAAAAAAAATGCATTAAATATACTATTCTTAATTTACATTTAAAGGCGTAAATCTTACGACACATTCTGCAGACACAAATACAACTTCAAATAAGTATGGGTATTTAATTTAAACCGTATAAGCCGCGAAGTAGAACTTCTTCGCGCGAAGGTGAACTTCGCAACTTCGCCGCGATCGGATTTATCTCTTCCTGTCACAAGTCAAATGCACCACTTCGAACCAACGCGAACTTCCTCTCGGAAGTCATTCTGCAACTGTGCTTCCGTAGCATTGAGACTTTGTGTTAGTTACGCTGATATATTAAGCCTTTTAAGCCAATGTGGCTTTAAGCGGGTTTATTGATATCATTTATGTGCTCATTGTACAAAATGCTTTTACCATAATATTTTAGCAGTCGATATAGATAAATTCAATAAATGCAACAAATGTAATAAATACAATAAATGCAATAAATACATACAATGTAATTGCACGAAAATTACATGGAACATATTCCAGAAAAAAACTATAGAGAAATAGACAACCTCTTTACTTTATGAACTACATAGTTTAAAAAATTACTCATATGAATTACTGTTATTCCTGCAGCTGCGCCTTCTTTGGTTACGACCATCACGTAAATTAGTATGATAATTATGTGTTAATTTACGTCATGAAGTTTCGCATTTATAGTAAGTTAATTATTAAGAATACAGATACTGATTATCTGATACTGTATATGATTTTAGACGAATACTATGGCAGAATTAGTCATTTTTTTATTTCTTTCGCCGATATTTTGACCTAGTTTTTACGGCGAAACTACAGTGGCGGGGAGAAATCGTTGACAAGTACTACTAGTGGTAGATTAATCTATCAACCCTACGTCTAATTCGTTTTTTTCCGTGAAACACATCACACTAATTGCGTCCTTACGTATGAAACATTATTATGCTTTTAAAAGCGTTTGACTTAAATTAATTGGATTTCATGAAGTTTATTTAAAATTGATGCAAATATAATTGAAAATAGTTCAAGGTATACGACATTTTAGGCTAAATATTTTATTATTAGATTTACGCTAAATTATTTATAAAAATAATCTAACAGGTTATGCATCAGTTGAACATGGTTTTAAATTATAGATACGCCAAGCCTAGCACATAATTATATTCAATTGTCATATCTATTAAATAGATTATTTTTCATATTTAAGCGGACATCTGTAAGCAACTCCATATGTAACAGGGGTTCTACCTAAAGTCTATCGCAGATGACTTGCTACTCTCGAGGACTAAGATGGTTGCCTCCTATAAGTACGCCGGCAACCACACCTTCCCACCGAATTTTAATTTCAATTTCAATTCTTTATTGTAATTTAACGAAACGTAATAACTGCTGTACATTAGAAATAGGTGTGGCGGTGGTACCTACCCAATCGAACTACATTGGTTCTATCACCTGGTTTAGTCGAGTAGCTTGTATGATTTCATGATAATCAAACAGTATAGTCGACGTTAATAATGATTCGAAATTAACAGTAATTCGACCTACGAGGCCGTGTGATCACCATACCCCTCTGACACGTAGTGGGTTCCGGGTTCGATCCCCGGTCAGACAGACATCTGAATGATGAGTTTAGATTCTGTTCTAGGTCTGGGTGTTTGTGTATTCGTCTGTGTGTCCATGGTACCCACTACACAAGAGAAAATCCTAATGTGGGGCTATGAGTGTAGAAAGCGTTAATGCATATAGCCAATCCAGTCGTTATCAATTAATGTAGTTTTCTAGTTTCGTAAAAGTTGAATATAATTATGTGCTAGGCTTTAGAAATTAAACATTCGAAAATTGACACTTTAAATCAATTCACGCACTGAATTAAGAATATTTTACCCGTACTAGGAAAATTGTGGTTTTATTTTCTTTAAAATCAAGTTATTACAATCATTTCATTAATGATTCCAATATTGGTGCTTATGAGAATAATAAATGAATTGCATTAATACCTTTAATATAGTTGTAAAATAAAATGTATAACTGTATAATATAAATCCTTGTAATCTTCCAAAACGCTTTGTTTGTATAACATACGGTTATAAGCCAGTGCGATAATATTATTATAGGGAATGGCGTGGCCACATCTATCGGAACTGTTACTTATTTTACCAATTACTGTTTATTTACTTATTTCACCACATTTTTTGTATAGTATTTCCATTGCCTTCAATAAATAATGTCATCATAGATCGTGATATATTTTGTTTTACCTATTAATTATTTTGGATTTTAGATTTTAGATTTTAAATTAAATTTATAAAATAATATGAGAAGGTCGAGTCAAGGTCACGGTCAGTTAAAAATGCGCTAAATAACGACATATTTTATTTTTAGACACCTCATATTATGTATTGTAAAATGTAGAGATAAATTAAATATGTAATTACATTTAGTAATCGGAAAAATGTGGCCATGCCTTAATAGTTACATTGTATAATTATATTTCCAAGTTTTCTTACATTAACGTATTTATAGACATATTAGAGGAATGATTTAATAAATTAAATTAATATATTGACTAGTTGAGAAATATGTTGTGTTTGTAAAAATGTAAATATATTCGAGTTATTGGTGTGATTGGCGGTTTGTATTGAGAGAGTGTAAGATGGACCAATGGATTGGATAAAGAATGTAATGATAAATAAAAGTTTTAATTACTAATAACATTTTATTTCGCATACCCCGTTTTGACGCTAAGATGTCAAAAATATTAAAATTAAAATAAACATAGAATATACAAGGACAAAAAGATATTTGTTTATTTATTTCAATGGTACTAACATTACAGTAATTAATTTAAGTAACTGAGAATTTATGTTTCTTGTTTCTTAAAGAAATAAATACTGGAGACTCCTTTATTTTATTCCAAAGATGTGTTAAGAGAGAAGATTACTAAAAGATTAAAATACAGTAAAAACACATATATAAATATAAACACACAACAATATTTGTAATACATAAGAAAATAGAACAGTAATAAGTGCACATATCTAATATAGGTACACAAATTCAATAATTGAGTAAAAAAGGGAATCAAAATAGTATTCTTCTATACACTGTGTACTATACAGTACACAGCAATACACATTGTACGGAAATTCTTCCATACAATTACACACGCCCATTACATTACACACATGGTTATGCCGATACATTCGTTGTCTGTAGATTTGTGTAATTTCAGACTAGAAAATCCATTCCATTTTGATCAAACGTGCTTAGTTACTAATGACAGAGCTGCGCTTACAAAACCCAAAATGAACATCTTCAAAATTCCACAAAACCTTCCATCAAAATTGCAGGATAGATAAAGTAAGAAATCTATTAATGGCGCACAAAATGTAGGTAAGTCAGATGATGCATTAAAAGCAGTTATTATCTTAACGAGGCTCCCTTAAAGAATGGAGAACGAATTTAGGTCTAGGGATGTGCGGATCGAGTTTGGTTTTGAATACGAATACTTACCAACACCAAATATTCGTTCAGACAGTGCTTAATATTTTTTAATAGTTAAAGGACGAAAAATACTGACGACTGAAGACATAGAAGACGGCGGGTAACTAGTGGATTTTATTTATTTAATTTATTCACAAAATCCAAAGCTTGTAACAATCAATTTACGCTCGAAACTTATAATATTGGTCTTGAAGCCAATTAGGGTTTTACAATATACTTATTAAGCTAAAAAACGTCACAAAATATTCAACACATTACATAAAAATAGAAGCATGAGATAAACATAAACACAACACAACACAAAAAAATTATAGCTGTCAGTTTGTAAGTATTCAAAAGCTTATACAAAATGAATGCATTTAAAAAAATACGAACATAATCCCACGAATACATAAGACCCATCGAATACTTAAAGTATTTAGTGGCACAACCCTAAACCACTAACTCGGTTTTGGCGGCGACTCTGAGTGTTGGCAACGAATTGAATTAGAGGTCTTTTGTCTGTCCGTGCTTAGTGATGGGTCATTAAGAACTCTTGGTACTTATCGACTTTTTGTGTAACAACAGCGAAGCAATACTTCCAGAACGGGAATTGGTTCAAATATTTGTCCAATCAGGATTCAAACTCTGAACTTGTTGATTTTTAATGTTTTTTTATTAAGATTAAAGTGGGAGACAAGTATGCACTAAAAAGTGGTCACTACAACTCATGGACATCTGTAAGCTTTATATAGAAAACGGGTTCTTTTTGAAGTCTGTTACAGATGCATTGCTGCTCTTGAAGACAAAGATATGAATATGAATATGAATGATAAGATTTTTTTTTATAAATATAAAGTAGCAAACGAGCAAGCAGCCCACCTGATGGTGACTTGCGCCCATGGACATTTGTAAGCAATTTGACATAGAACAGGGGTGCTATATGAAGTCTATCGCAGATGCGTTGCTACTCCCGAGGATTGAGATGGGCGCCTCATATAAAAGTGAGCCGGAAGGGTGGGGCCTTCCACCGAAACGCTACAACTGCTACATTAGAAATAGGTGTGGCGGTGGTACCATCCCAATCAAAACATCCAAAAATACTATTAGCACCAAAACCATATTTTTCAAAATCTATCAAGTTTATCAGTCTACAAATACACATGCATTTCTACATACATACATTTTACAAGCATGACCGTTTTGTCCCAATCAGTCAGAAAATAGAAATTCCAATTTTGAAAAATCCAAACCAAAATTAAAAGCTCCAAGTAACGAGTAATTGGAGAAGAATTTATTCCTACAGACTCTTAAAACTTTACGAGGCCGTAGAAAGAGGTTTTTTCTTTTCCTCATCAGAAAAATCGGTTCTAATGAAACGGACGTTAAATTTAACTGGTGGTCGAAATAATTGAAGCAAAAATAATTAGAAACTGACTGAAATTCCAATTGTCTTTATAATTATAAACATTTTTGAAATGTTTCGAAATTTTCAGGCTTTTCCTTTCATTTTACTCGTATATTTTTTATACCGAATGAGCATGTTGTCTACCTGAGAAGTGGTCTCTTCATCTATGGACATCTGAAGTTAAACTTATTGTTAAATAAAAATAGTCTAACTTGAGTTTAGACTTATAATATATAATTGTGTAGTGTAAGAAAATATTGTAACTGACAATTTGTAAGTGTCCCCGTAGGCCTATGCAAAATAAAGACATTTCATTTGCACTGTACTTGTTTTAACACCAAAAACTGTGCTTACCTACGTACATTTCCGAATCGTAGGTAGTAGACCCATTTGTAGTCCGACACCGAATGCACCAGTACCTCACCAATTTCTGCCTAGTGACAGAGTTCAGCGCTGTTTTGCTCTAGTGTGAAGGGGACGGGAGAAACTGTAACAGGTAAGTTTATTTACTCTTTTGTTATTGTTAGACTAAAGCAACAAACGAGCAAGTCCACCCAATGGTAAGTTGTTACTACCGCCCATGGACATTCGTAAGCAACTTCATATAGGACAGGGTTCTATATGAAGTTGCTTACGGAAGTCGATCACAGATGAGTTGCTTCTCCCTAGGTTGGTAGCCTCAAATATAAGTGAGCCGGTCACCACACCGAAACGCAGGAACTGTTTCACGTTAGAAATAGGTGTGGTGGTACTTCACTGGTTGAAGTACACTGGTTCTACCATCTGGTGAATCCCAGGTATCTGAGGTATTCCTACCTAGTTCAAGTCAAACTCATATTTTCTGGAGTATCGGGTGAGCTGCATACACGTTTCAAATCATCAAATAAAATTGATACATACTGTTTTTGTTTCATATGTTTATAAAATGCAATTCCGACTCACTGTCTTATATATCAACGTACAGCCGAAACTACTATACCCAAAACCTTGAAATTGAACCTTTTACGGTGTAAGTGAGCGATAAGAAAGTATTTTTAGAAATTCAACCCCTAAGGGGGTTAAATAAGGGTGAAAAGTAAATTCAAATGCTATGAGTTTATATTTTTTTTTTTTATGTTTATTAAAAGTACATATTTATTGTTGTTTATTTTTTATACTATTTACAATTAACAATATTTTTTTTAACATATTTACAAATTCTTAAAATTAAAAAAAAAGAAAATTTACTTATATTTCCAAGAAGAATATTTCGCACGAAATTCCAAATATTCCTTTTAGATAAATCTCAGTCGAGGCTTTTAGGTAACGCCGATGCCTTCAAGCATTGAATTCAGCAAATAAGGAAAACCTATCATGGCAAGAAATCGGAAAAGCTGCAATCGGAATGGCGCTGAATAATTGGAAAAGAAAAAATATTTTTAAATATAATTTTGTAAAACTGACCTTTTGTATTCATGGTATTATTATAAGAATTTAAATTATTTTTAAGGATCCGTACCCAAAGGGTCAAAACGTACCCCTATTACTAAGACTCCGCTGCCAATCTGTCCGTCTGTCTGTTTAGCTGTCACCAGGTTGAGATAGATAGATAGTTGATATTTCCTTAATTTTCACAGATGATCATGATAATTTATGTTGCCGCTATAATAAAAAACCAGGTATAAAATATTTAAAGAGGAGGTATGGTACAGAACCCCGTCGTGTGCAATTCCAGCTGGCACTTGCACGGTTTATTTAAGGATTAAAGTAGAAAGTGAGCCTACCTTCAACCTGATGGTAAGCGGCCACTGACACCCATGGAATGGTAAAGAACTCCATGTGGAACTACATTTCTACCTGAAAATAATCACAGATAGTTCAAATGTGTGTGTGACTCCTGTGGGCTCAGACGGTCGGTTCAAATGTAAGCCGACAATTCCCCTTCCACCGAAATGTAGAAGTAGGTACTTCACTTGGCTCACTGCATTGATATTGCTGTTTCATATCAGAAATTTATTGAATGTTAGATGTATGTAAGTTTGAATAAATAAATAAACATAACGGTGTGGCCACCACAATGTGTCGTAATGTATAGGCGTGGCTTCCGTTTTTGTGGCCTCGTTTCGCACTAAATGAGAGAAACCATTCAGATTTTATGTCATAAAATCATAATAATGCAGTAAGATTTAAAACTTTTAAAGTAAAATGGCGACAGTGGCATAAAATAAACGAATAGAAATTCAGCGAAGCCAAAAATGTCATGTTTAGTGCAGGTATTCCATATTTAGTATGACCATGCTATTCAAGTGTAAATTGGGACAGCTAAAACTTAAAATATACTATATTAGTAAGACTTTTTAAATATTGAACCATTGAAATGTGTGTTTCTTATTACCGGATTAGAGAGAACCAGAATAACTGACTCAGTATTTCAGTCTTACTGAAAAGACTCGTCCCATTTTACTAACAGGCAATATTTTCCAGTTTAGAGTTTCAAGTCATGAAACTTAAGACTGTATAAAGACTTTTATCTATAACACTGAGTCGTTTCTTAAAAGACTTAAAGACGTAGACCCAAGTCCTAAAATTAAAGGACTGATATAAAAATAAGTAAAACATAAACGCTTAAATTAAGTCAAGTCTTTTAAGTCTTAATATGCTGAATTTCTTTCATCTCCCACTACAATACATTTTTAAGCCATGCCCCACCTTAACATTCCTATTTTTTTATGCCTTTATAAAAACATTGTCATTACAACCCAAAGCATTACAACATTACAACAAACATTACAACCCAAAGCGAAAGTATTAAAGTAAAGTCATTAAGTAAAGTCGTATCCATTTAAATTGGGTGCCATGGACACACACAAAAAGGAATAAACAAGCACCCAGACCGAGAATGAATGTCTAAATTCATCACTCAGATGTCTATCTGGCTAGGGATCGAACTCGGAATTCACTGCGTGTCAGACCGGTGTAATGACCGCTCCGCTACGCAAGTCATCTTTTATTTATTCATCAATTACATCCGTTACAAACAATCCTAGAACGTAAAAAAGAAAAGAAATAGACCAATTACGTTTCACAAACAAACGCCTTACATAGTAGCAGTCTTAACTTCAGATGTTTATTTTCGATGATTTTTATGAATATTGATTTGAACTGAGTATGGAATGTGTGACCCTGAAAAGCGGCAGATTAAGGAACTATAAAGTGGAATATCCTGCAAACGTATGCGATGTAGTCACTCTACACGTCCGTAGTCTTATTTCCTACACGAGATACGTCTTGTTCAGTTTAAAATTCCGTCCCAGCATCACATTTACTAAAAGAGCATGTTTCTGGGATAACTCGAGCTGCTAGTGTAAAATGACTTCATTCCTGATTCCTTTTGGAATTTGCGAAGGTATTTAATTTTAATGCAGTGTCTACTTGGAATTTGGACGTGACAGATCGCGTTTTTATAAG
>DWNE01004132.1:0-15633 GCA_018249875.1 Cecropterus toxeus
ATCGTCATTCTGGAAATTTCAAAGTCATATTCCCGTTTTAACCCTTTCTTTCCCATGTAAAACGGGTAGCCGTTAAACGTAGATAAAAAGAATATGCCCTGTTTACTTTGATCTGTGTCTAATCCTAAAGTATTCGTCACTTGAGGTTTTCGTCCATAACACTCTCTGTCCCTTGCTTGTTGCACCGAATCACATTGTAATGCGATAAATTGTTTAGAATTGTTTAGAGCAGACACCCAAAGAGTGAAAGCTCTTGCATGACTGCAAAATAAGTTACAGTATAGCCATATAATATCACCGGGCTGGAACTCTCCACCGTTGACGTAAAAATTAACATGACCCACAGGTTTAGACATGCCAAGACCATCAATATTTGTGAGAACAGTCAGTACGAAGTCTGCGTCTGACTTGTCCAGTCTGTTATCTGGACCGTAATGCCTAAAACATGGCCCTGCAGGGTCTAAAGCTACTAATTTAGCAATCTTGACGTTTGTCATATTTTTGTAGTTCTTAGCTATGAAGCTCATCGTCTGACCTCCTAAACTTTCTCCAATCACTTCAATTTTCTTTGGATCCAAACCATATTTCCCAAGTTCTACCAACATTTCCGCAACATGTTTTCCAACAGGTCTCATAAACCGTGCAGCTCTGAAATAATAAAATAGATACAGAAAACTTCAGAACTCCAGTATCCAGTTGTAAGTACTGATTGATTAAAAATTATATAAATAAATAATCATTTTATGTTATTACGTCCTGTATAATTGTATATACATCTTAAGTTCTATAATTTACATCGTACGGTAAGAATAAAAAGATACGAATTTAGGCCAAAATTGTATTCGCTTAGCTGCATGAGCTAGGTACACGCGACGTATCCTAACCCAACGTCATGAACGAGCACTCGCGCAAGTTAGAAAGTAGGTACGCTGTAACCCATAGATATATAAAAGATTTATAAACCTTTGTGGTTTGACTTCAGACGCACCGTGTCCAGACTTATTTGTAGCTACTAGACATGTGTAAGTAATGTCATAGATTCATGACGCGTCATATTACCCGATCATGCAACATGGCATCACACATGACTCGACCAGAATAAGCATTACTCCTGAGTAGCTACTAATGTACGTAAGCGTAGCTTCTGGTTTGAAGAGTGATATAAAAACAAACAAAAAACATGTAGATATGTCTGTGGCGCGCCACCTTAGCCCTGAGGGGTAGCAACGATTCGTTGCTGGGGCTGTCTTTGTCTGGGGTTGATTACAGATGCCCTTGGGCGACAGTGACCCCGTACTATGAGGTAGATAGCATGCTCGCCTCCTTCCTCGAATATTAGCCCACTTTGCATTTGGTGGAAATAAAATTTTGTTTGCATATTGAAAAGTATGTCAAAGCACAGGATGACTAAAGTAACAACATTTATGCTTGGTCATTTTCTAGCAAGATTTCGAAAAAAAAATTCGCTAGTCTAGCAGAATAGAACTATTCCTAATAGCTACGTTATCAGAAGTAGTTTAAGTACCAATTTAACTCAAAATGCCAACATTTTGAGTTCAATCCTTTTCGTTTTTACTGTGCGAAATGTCGGAGATGATCATTTTCATGTGCATTCATACTTTTTATGCACCAAAGATATTCAAATATTTTATTAATTTACTTTGTTTTTAAATGAGGAAATCTAGCATACTTTTTAAATGTTCTACCTTGTCACAAAAATGACTAATGGTAGACTGTATAATTAATTGCGATATTTTAAATTTACAATGCATAATCATAATCATCAAGCGGAGTTGACGATTTTTCGGTTGAAAAATTTTCAGTGTATAAATAAATTATTTGAGAATATTATTTCAACGATCCGCCATATACAATTTCCATCAAATTAAATTCCGCTGCGCACTCCGAAATAAACCAATATAGTCACATAAGCGGTAATTAATTCCAGACAGTTTGCACAAAGTAGAAAAAATGAGCATGGAAGAAAAGGAACACTTGATTAATCACTCATTAAGCATTTTACTTACACGGGATATACAAAAGCTGTAAACCAATTAGTGTCTAGCAGTAACACGTTGTATCCGAGTGCCTTGTACTCCGATCCCATGACAATAGATGGTACATTGCCAGTATAGTCCAAATATCCTCCTACAAAGAGCATCGTCTTCTTGCTGAAGTCCAATTCAGGGTCTTTGGCCAGCTGTTTCATCTGGTAATAGGTATAAGTCCTCCGTTTAGCCGTTAACGCATTTCCTTCTGTCATAACTGACAATAACAGATGTTCTAGAGTCTTAGGCTTTATTATGGCCTTCTTGGTACTACCGATACCTACGAACAAACGAATGAAATAAACAAATCAGTTATTGGATGTTTTTTTAATCTCTCAAGTTGGTACTCCAATTCAATGGATTTATAACTTCCTGTCCTTTGTTTTATTAGATTGCAATAGTCAACGAGCATGCAGTCCATCCCTTATTAAGGTTCTGGACATAATTGTGTAAGTAACTTCTAATAGAACAGGGAAATATATATCTTGTAACTAATGAAGACCAGAGATGCATTGCTACTTCCCAGGTGTAACATGCCCACCTCGTATATATATACGAGGTGACCATCTTAGTCCTCACAGGCGTCATCGCCTTAGCTTATTTATAATTGAGCCAGTAACGAAACACAGTGACTAGAAGTTGGTGTGGCGGTGGTTTCTCGGTGCAACTACACTAGTTCTATCACCAGGTAAACGTCCTCTTTGTATTAAAACCAAGTTGAGTAATTTAAAGAGATAAGAATGGATGACTTATCGTAATAGCCACGTGCACCTTTACTAAGCCCATTTAAATCAATTATTATTCTTTTAGTTTGTTACTTTTCAAAGACATACATCCTATCCTCTGCTCCGAACCTGTTAATTAAAAGAATGATGTAGTAATTAAATTCACGTAGTCATGTCGATAGTACGGTCATTTGAGATAACATCGGAGCTGGGGTAAAACCGTACGATTGAAATTGTTGACCACATTAGCCAAATGTCATAAAATATTTTATTATTCATTTATTTGCGACGTCATGAATATTATGTACATGCTTGATGTAGCGGATTTTTATGGAGATAGTCAATTTCGGCTTCAGTGAACGGGTTTTACCTTAGCTCCGATATTACCCCAACGCACCTTACATCTTTGACAAGTCCATTATCCTTCAAATTCCATGACTTCTTTTAAAATAAGCTAAATTCGACGAATCGTACCTGTTTAAATTGAAAAATATCAAATCTTAATTAGTAATAACAATATCAATAGTAACTATTTCCTTACTAATTTTTATTTCGTTTAGAATGTCCATAACTAATTATCATAACAGAACACACAACACACACACAATTGTGAATTTGATCGGAATATAAAAATATAAATAATCTAACCGTGAGTGTTAGGTGGGTCTGCTGTATCAATTCTGAGGCGAATGTCGTTACAATCTCAGACGAGAAAGTTATGAATTCAATTAGATTAAAAGAAAAACGTAAATTTAATACATTTTTGTTTAAAAAAAATGATATTGTTAAGATTTTAAAGAAGTTAATTTGATGTTTTTATCAAATATGCGGAACAGTAATTAGGAAGAAATTAAAAAAAAAAACTCAATGTTAATTGTTAATATTTCGTCCATGTTATGATTTTTACCACGTAAATACACAAATATTGATTTTATTGCCTCGAAATGCAAAACAAATTAATCACAAATAGAACACAAATGCACTGATATGCACATATTTCTGAAACTAGTTCCTTTAAGGAATTATTTATTAGGTAGATAATAAACATAACATAATTTACATAAAATGCTAAATCATACTCTTAACAATTAAAGGTAGGTATAATATAAAATTTAATAACATACTAAAAAGCAAGCTAATGCCATCTAAGGTAATATGTAATAACTACATGGACGTTATACGACCTTTGGCAAAACTTGTTTCCTTTTTATCATAATAGATGGCAGCACTTGTTACAATAATAATAATAGACTAATAGGTACTTATTTAAGTTAATTACACTAAAATTTAATAGTATCACACTTAATGTATATTATAATTATTATTTATAGAACCTAAGATTTTATAAATGCTCAAGTTAGTTGCACTAAATCTTTAAAGATAAATCTTAAGATCGTATGACACTTTTATTATTTATAAGTAGTTAAAAGAAAAAATAATATACTGCGAAGTCCTTTTACTTTGATTTGTCTCAATTTTAGTAATAATTGCCATCGAGATATTTTATACAATTTTTGAAAATTTTCTCACTTGCTAGGTAGTCAAAAATAAATAGATTCTGAAAATTATCGTCAAAATATTTAGTTTCTCGACTATTTTTATTGTTAGGGGAGTTTCGATTCCCAATTTATGAATCCTACAGCACCTGATATCAATTTATAGATGCGCTACTACATCTAAAGGTAACCCAGTTTACCTAAGTTAGAATGCCTCACACGAGAAACTGCTTTAATATAAAATTCTGCAGGTTTCTATTTTCCCGAGGACTAAGGATGAGCCTAAACTGATCTTTTCTCTGCGAAAAGGTTATGACAAACATCACGTATAGTTCAGCGGTTGAAAACACGCGGACTCCCATCAGTACCGCAGTAGGTCAAAAGTCGCGAAACCTCGGACCGCCAAACATGAATACCGATGCGACCTTCGTTTTGATCATCAAATTGCAAAAACAAACGTGAGAAATTATCTACATTTCAAAGAAGAGCCATATTTGAATTTTCTTCGAATCGGCACTAAACCTTTTTAAAACTTTTCAACAACATCTGGAACCCACTTGAAACTACTTGCCGATCCTTGGTATAGTTTGTTAAAGTTAGTGATCTCTTGAAATGTGTCCAAATATAAAGAGGATTTTTTTGACCACAGACTGGTGACTATAGAAAGTAGAGGGACCACTATTTTGACCAATGTTTTATCTGTTAAAAATATAAATGAGAAGGAGTAGCATCGCAGCAATAAGACTAAAAAGAGTTTCACATTTCAGTAGTCCATTCTCCGCCACCTAGCTAATGTGAAAGTTAAGAATGATTTTTTAATAAATATTGTTTGCATATTTAGTCGCTTAAATAGATGATAACAATTATCTCATAATTTTCTATACTATTCTAATATTTTCTAATCATCTACAGCGGGTACGATGACAAACTTATTCAAATCACATTTTCATCAAACGTGCAGAGTTGAGGGTTTTTGCACTTGAAATAACAAAATCGTTCTCCCGCTTTAACCCTTTTTCACCTAAATAAAATGGATAGCTGTGGCCTGTGGCCAGGTAGAAGATACCCCGCTTATTCGGATCAGTATTTAACCCTAAAATGTTCGTAACTTGTGGTTCCCGCTCGTAACAATTCCTGTCTCTCGCCTGTTGAACTGAATCACATTGCATGGCTATAAACGAGTTTGGGTTTTGAAGAGCCGCCAACCACAGCGTGTACGATCGTATATGGCTGCATAAAACAGTGCAATATAGCCAGTAGATGTCCCCTGGTTGGTATTCACCGCCGTTGACGTAAAAGTTGACATGTCCGACGGGAGCAGCCATTCCATACCCATCGATATTTGTATCAACGATGTCGACGAAATCGGCGTCCGATTCATCTATTCTATCTCTAGGGCCGAGGTTCCTGAAGCAAGGGCCAGCTGGGTCGAGGCCAGTCAGTCTACCGATGTTGACACCGGTGAGCAATCTGTAGTTCTTGGCTATGAAGCTGGCGGTCTGTCCGCCGAGACTGAGACCCACAACTTCAAGTTTCTTCGGATCTAAACCTAAGTTAGTGAGTTCTGCTAGCATCGCTGCCGTGTGTTTGCCAACGGGTCGCATGAACCTCGACGCACTGAAATTAGATGGAAAATGCTTAAAGATTCCACTGTACATAGGTTTACATTGGCATTGTGCCAAAAGTATGATCGGCGTGCCATGGGTGCCATGGAAAAAAGAAGTACTCCTGTTTTGTATTTAATATAATTTATAGTGACTAATTAATTTACAAAACAAGATACTATGACAAGACGAGATACTACGAAGATTCAACCGCTGTCCGAGACATAAAATGTCTTTCGAACCATCGAAATGTTCTTACTTATCAGCCATCTGCCTGCCGAACGCATTCAACTTTACACATTTGCGGGTAAATGCATATGACTTATTATCACCCTTACACACCACCATGTGTGGTGTGACAAACTAACAAAACGGAAGGAGTTATCTCTGCAAGTACTACTGTACACTTTTCAAAATTTTGTAATTCAACTACTTCAAGATATATTTTATATCTATTTATATTCAATTCGCATGTCAATTTTCTCTTTGCAAAATGTAATTTCTTTAATATTATGCAAAAAATAAAATTACGTTTAAATACATAGGTACATATATCTTGATACATTTTTTCGAAGCTGCATACACATCTTATGGAGTTATACTTACATCGGATAATCCATCGTAGTGAATGTATTAGTATCCAGCAAGATAACATTATAACCAAGATCTGAGTAGACGACACCTAAATTTATCGCGAATGGAAAACTTGGACTATCAAGAAACCCGCCTACATACAGCATCGTCTTCTTACTGAAGTCTATGTCCGGATCTTTCGCTAATTCGTTCATCTGGTAGTACGTATACTTCTTCCTCTTCGCCGTAAACATATTCCCTGGGGATTGAACGAAGAAGGAGAGGTGATTGAGGCTCTTCTTTGTGATGATTGCTTCTTTATCAGATCCCGGACCTGTAAAATGATTGACGTGTGGAGTTGATCTATTCAACTGATAAAATTTAAAGGCTTTGTCATACTGACAGCGAACGTACACCTTGAAGACTCTTGTATTGTATACATACTATACAAATACTGTCACAGTGATATAATCTGCGGAAAACATAAAAAAACAAGGACGAGGTGATTGATTCATGGTGTATATTTTAACAGTGAATTATCTTTTTTTTATAAGAATGAAGTAGAAAACGAGCGTGCAGTCCACCTGATGGTAAGTGGTTACTGCCGTATATAGAACAGGGGTTCCATCTAAAGTTGATCACAGATGCGTTGCTACTCCCGAGGACTAAGATAGTCGCCTCATATAGCCAGCAACCACACCCTTCCACCGAAACGCAAAAACTGCTTCACGCTAGAAATAGGTGTGACGGTGGTACTTCACTGGTCAAACTACATTAGTTCTAACGCCTGGGTATTTTTCATTAGGAGGTGCAGCCAATCTGCAATTGACTTCAAGTGAAACCTCTGTTCCATGAAGTTGGTTTCAGATGTCCCTGGGTGACCACTTACCGTAAGATCCAACTAAATCCCTCCATATAGTACACTTTATCCTCGTTTACATAAAAATCGATATATTTGTACATGTAATCGTCCAATCAACCATTTAATAAAATAACATTCGGTCATGTCTTTCTTATATACTTGCTGTATTTGCTGATAGTTTGACAAAGCCTTTAAACTGAACCCGGTTAGGAGTATCTGTGCATATAATAACGTATTTGAGTGACTTATACTTTATTTATTTTAGTTTTCCTTCTCTGTCATAATTCCGTGTTGTTACCAAAATTTACCTAATTTTAAGATAATGGTTAAAAGGTGCGTTACCACAAATTATCGTGCAACTCATTTGTATTGTGTTTGATTAGGCTTTACCACACCTAAAGTCATCTTTACCAGTGTATAAACTAAAGGCCATAAAACGTTCGCTTCGAGCGGCAAGCGCCACACTGCAAACGTCAACTCTAGCCTTAAAATGTCTGAACCTAAAAGATCAAGAAATTTTACTGCTAAATTTTCCAATATTCGCTCAATACTGACAATTATAGCCAGCTAGTTTGGTGGCCAAACAGTAACATATGTGGACGTGTTTATGAGATAATAGAGAATCAGTGAGAAGAAGAAATGCTGCTATTTTGGAAAATACTTTATTTAACCCAGTTATACATAGTAATCGCAGATGTAATCAGGCCCTTATTTTCTAAGTACCGATTTCTTAATCAATGTCAACTGAGCATCATTATTCTAAGCCGATCCGTTATATTTTTCCCCATACCATGTCCTTCATTAAATCCATCCTTCGCTGAAATAACCCAAAAACAGATTAGTCCCTACGAACCATTGACTTACTAACGAGTTGACTTCGAGTTTATGCTCAAGAGGATTTAACTAAATGTGCTACAAAAATAACAAATGCTACAATACAACATTTCAATTAAATCTCGTATTATAAACTTAAACCATAATCATAGAAAAAAATTACATTCTCACCGAATAAAGACGAATAGGTGCGAACACTATTACATAAATAATGTACTTGGTGCATTCGGCACTCGCAGAATGAGGTGAAGATTTTGTAACGCGAGTCATTAAATAATTGCGCCGGTATTTAGATTTATTATTGTTCGGCGAAGAAATGGGCGGATTGTTCGCGAATGTTTAAAGTTATTCACGAATATTAAACTATAAAAATTCGGCGATATATTGTCAGAAACGATATTTGTTATTTTTTGTTACTAAATCAATGGTACTTTAAATTAAATTAAATTTAAGCGAGAAAGCTGTGCTTACCAAATCATAAATGTGTCCCATAAAAGCAGAAAAGCCCTATACAAAAATACTTACTTACACGTACTTTCATTTTCTGTTGGTCTTCAAAAAACAGATCGACAAAGTTTACGTCCAATGACTCAATATCTTATTTGTTGACCATATTGTCAATAAAAAACTTCTTGAAACGGTAGGACTATTTGGATAATTTCACGTTTTTCTTTATTTATTTTTAATTTTTTTAATATATTCATGAAAGGTTCACCAACGTTACATACACATATATAAATTACATTGCACAAGTTTAAATAAACAGGTCGTGTAGATACCCACAATTACAGGTGAACACGGCATAGACAGAAATGACGATCTAATAAATTAAAATATAATTAAATTAAGATTACAAATACAGTAAATATAAGATACTATATACAATTTTATTTTATTTATTTATGCAATGAACCGTCATTGCACATTGAACTTGAGGTGTCCGAACACCGGTTCGGACACCTCAAGTTCAGGTTAAGGGTTTCAGTAGACCATATATGAGATTAAGTAATTTCATTCCAATATTAAAAGTAGAATTAATTAAAAAAACAATTACAAGATTTTCAAAAGAGTTCGTTTACCTGTTGTAATTAACAAGTAACGTGTAATAAGTAGTCAAATTTAGGTTAATACGACTTCCTAATTTGATATCGTTACACAATAATATTTATAAGCTATTTCGTTAAAATATACTAAAAAGATACTGGGAAAAGCTTTCTTAGAACCATTCACCGTAGCTAATGCCTTGGTACTAAAAATCAAAATCAATATTTAACCAAAACATTTGTTATGAAAAATTCATCATTAGATCGTTTTGTCTTTTATTTAAATAACGTAGATCTTTTTTTTTATTTTTACTCACTAAACTTACTACTTACTTACTAGGCCAAGGTGTATTTACTTTACCTAGTCATAAATGGTAACACTGACGAAGTACGTCAAGTCGTCCGTAGTCCCTTCAACCAATATTTATCAGTGGTAGCACTAAAAGTGAACTGATCTGAGTCACGTGACCGTTGGTTCTCAATCTTTCACTTTTTTATTAGTTGTTTCTTTCATAATAATATTATGATAACTCTATATTATACAATTATGTTTTGCACCATTTGGAACATTAAATCAGAATCAACAATAATATAAAACTGAAATCATTTTCATATTGATGGTAACTTTTGTATTAATCTTAAGTTCTTAACCAATTTAAATTTTATATAACTTATTTTATGCCGACTATTGATAAGAATCCAACGATATGCCATGTTAAAATCCATGAAATTATTTCGGCTGTAGAACGTGTTAAAGAAATGGATATATAAAAAAAACTAAGGTGCTAAAAACACCTGCCTTCGTCCGACACAGTCGAATAAGCTGTGATTGGAAAAAAACATGTGATTGTTAAAGACTGTAAATTTTTTACTTCTACTGCAATACATTCAAATATTACAGAAACATGGTAGCAGGTTGAGTGTATCTGACATATTGATGCATTTTAAACAAATATACACATTGGGAAAGGAAGTGTCGATTTGTAAAAGAAAACATTACTTAATACTATTTGGAATTTGATAACAATCTGTTTCAAGGGTAACATGGGTGACTAATGGGTCTGGACAATCCCATTTTCTTCACTTTATTTAATGACGGTTTACAGGTATAAATCCTAATAGAAGAAGATTCCTAACGATTTTCATAGAATCTTTATATAGGCAAGTTTATTATTTTGGTCAAGCCATTATTGTCCTACTGCTAGACTCGGGTCTCCTCTCTATATGAGGGGGTTCTAGTCATAGTTCACCGCACTGGCCAAGTGCGAATTGGTAGACTTCACTGACCTTTGAGAACGTTTTTTTAAATAATTCTCCACCTCGCCAGATATATATTTACGACCTTGCAAACTTTTCCTTCACTGAAAAGCGGAAAGTGATAACTAATCCGCACATTATAGAAAAGTCAATGGTTTCTGAGATTCGAACCGCGGACCCTCCATTGTTACAACCATTAGGCTATCACTGCTCGTTTATTATTTAGGTAAAGGTTTTCATGGTACATTTATTTTAGGTACAATTCTAATCATATGAGTTATAAAGTCTTCTATTTTAGTGTAATTACTATTTAACTATTTTAATGTATTTTTTTGTAATATTGCAAATGTACCAGGATGCACAGACACACGGAACTTTGGTTATATGAAAGGATTTTGATAAATAATTAAAAACCGATTGGATAGAGGTAAAGAAAATCATTAGTACAATTAAATCAGAGGAAATTACTTAATTGTATAATCAACCTTTAGATGCTAAGTTTTTAATTCAAATAACAACATTTTTCCATTGAATCGTGCTTTTGTCGCATAAAATGAACATAATTACAATGTCAATGAATAGATTACTTTGAGGGAAATTCACAGACGATACATTGACGCTCTTTTCAACCATCTAGTTTACAAAAAAAAATCGTTTATTTTTGTACAATCTATGATTATTCCATTTAAGTTCATACCTTAAACCAGAGTTTCTCAAAGTGGGGTACGCGTACCCCTTGGGGTACGCACGGGTATTGTAATGGGTACGCAACAAAATTAACGTAATGACGGCTACTTAGAGAATGGCGCACATTCGAAAATTAAAAGTAAACTTGCTCTTTGAACTACCCCAAATATGTTGTTAATTAACATCACATATCTTGTACCCCATCTGATTATCATCTTGAACCATTATTATTCTACCCTAAGTAAAGATATTTTTAAAGGGGTTCTTCGTTATTTTTAATATTGAAAAGGCGTACGCGGAGGCGTAAGTTTAAGAAACCCTACCTTAATCCAAAAACCTTCCTAACTCAGTCAGTTTTGGTCTAAGAAAGAAAGTCATTGAACCTTTTTAAGTAAAATATTAATCTCTCCACATTTCTACTACAACTTTTTTTTGTCTAATTTTTACCGTTTTCGAGTAATTGCGAAATTACACTTTTGTTAACCCTAGCTGGGGGTTGCCGACACGAAAACCTTTTTATACGGTACAATGTTATATTTGCCAAGTTTGCTGTATTTTATATAGATTTTATTTAATTCTTAATTTTTTTTTTTATATTCATCGACATATTTATATATGTCAACCTATTGGCATTGGTTGGCTGGGCATGGGTCTTCTTTTAGAATGATGTGACAGTTTTAGGCCATAGTCCACCGCGCTGACCAAGTGCAATTAGGAGACTTCACACAGTTTTGAGAACTCTTTTTTTATAGAGAACTCACGTGCAGGTTTCCTCACGATGTTTTCCTTCACCGTAAAGCAATGAAGTAATTTCTTATACTCACATCATTTTAGAAAAATCAATGATGTGTCCCTGGGATTTGAACCTCGGACCCTCGATTGACAGGCCTATTTTTAACCGTTTTACTATTAATAATTAATTCCGTAATTAATACAGGATTATAATTATAATTTTACGACACCATATTATCTTATTGGTTAGTTACTCTCATAAAATTATATGATGATTACATGTAATTATGTGCCTTATAATAATAAATTTTAGGGTTCCGTATCCGAAAAGTAAAAATGGAATCCTATTACTATGCGAGGCATAGTAACAGCAGAGGCTGCTGTCTGTCCATCTATCACAGAGCTCCATCTTTAAAACCGTAATGTACAAAGTTGTAATTTATACTTAGAAAATAATGAGCAGAAAACTGAAAAAAAAACAGTAAGATAAGACAATAAATAGGTGCAAGTGAGGACAGGTCATGGTAGTATTTTTTTCTGTAATTTTTCTTCTATATTTGTTACGGTATAGACCAGCGGTCGGCAACAGGCGGACCAAAAGACAAACTGCAATCAAACTGCAGAGACATAAATGTAAAAATTATCCAGATTTATCTTGCCTCGGATTGTCATACTTTTAAAGCTACTAACGAATTTTTCTTGTCATAACTATAAATTTTTAATGAGAATTTGTAAGACTGACACTAAAGTCAAACGCCATAAGATTTGGTTTTGTTGATGTTTTTAGTTTTTTGCGCAACTTGCCTATTTTTTCTTTTACCTCTCCTAAAAGTAAAAAAATAGGTCAAGTCCTTTTGTCTTCTCCTAACAGTAAAAAAATAGGTCAACCCGTGACGCTATTACTAAGAAAAATAGGGATTATTTTTTATATATGACGATTAATTTGTAGCTTTTGTCCAACAGATATATTAAAATTAGATATTACAATAACAAAACTATTCGCTCTCGCCCCCTCTGTTTTTTCTGCTTGCAGCTTTATTTAAGATTATATAATATTTTGCGGTTTATGTATTAAATTGTAGTAGATACCTGAAGTTTTTTCAATGCATGCTCTTCAATAATTAATGTGGTAAAAAAATAGCAAAGTACAGAAAAGTAGATTTTGTTTGATACAGAGCCTTCTGCCGTTCGAGTAGCACTTAACCGATTATATTAATAACTTAACTGTGCATATAATGACTTAAATTTAACATAATTATTACGTTTTGATGGTACTTAATTACAATTAATTAATATCATCAGGAGGCCTTTAATGTAACTTATAATTTTTTAACCAATAATTTGAATAATGTAGCTTACTGCTATTTTACATAAAAACATAAATATATGTACATAGGCAAATGTAAAACTCAATAATATTACAGATGTACTTAGTAAATTTTTTGATATTTTCTAGGAAAACGAGGTGCCTAAAATTTTATCAATTTAAAAATAGTGTATAAATATAAAATACATTCATATCGTTAGACAGTTTATTAAGTAAATGCGAACACAAAATTAAAATTAGTTATTGAAATATAGTCAAATAAACTATTCAGAAAGTATGAAATAATAAATGAATGTCAAGGTTTAATCAGATTTATCTAATGATTATATTAATTGAATACATTTTATAAATAAAATTTACTGGGCACGCAATTACATTAAATAGAATAAATGAACACGATCACAAATTTAAATTAAATAAATTAAATTCTAAAACGAACACAATTTTAAATTTAATTTTCAATTCTACTTACATTCAGACAGATACCCGGATGGGTACCCTTCCCTTACTTTCGAGCTGTACATAGTTGTCACATCACTGACTAACCAAAACGTGCACAGGAGAATAGTCTTAAGCATCATCGTAATAACGATCAGGTTGCTGTACAATGAAATCACTAGTGAAGTAGTCCACGCGTCCACGCGCTCACAATGTTAATGTCCCATTGAGAATGGTTAAAACAATATCGTCCTTAAAACGATTTTGTATCTCGATAAGGAAATAAATATAGAAAAAACTTAGTGTAGACGCAGCTAATTAATTCCTTGTGCAAATACATATTTATTCAGATCCAGTATATCATAAAATGACATTTGAGATAAGTAAATTTTGATACTCCTCAATAGCAAAGGTTATAACCGAATAATTTAATTAAGGAAACAGATCAATTCAATTGGCAATTTAGGGTTCATACGGTTTGAAGCTCAACACCCAACAAGCGATGTGCTGTAGCTGTGATGTATGTAATCCATCTACATATTGAAAGTCCCGTGTTTGACCATCGAAAATAACAGAAGGTATTCCGGAGCACTATGACATGGGGTTCTTCAAAAAGGGTGTGAAAGGAGCTCTCCTTCAAAGCCGGCGATGCATCGCTGACTTCTCTGGTGTTGCAAATGTCCATAGGCGACGGTGACTACTTTCCATCAGGTAGCCTTATAGTTAGTATCCATCCTACTACTTTCCATACTACTTTCCATCAGTATGCCTTATAGTTAGGTTTAAGTATTTAAATAAATAACAGAAATTTATATAATTTATTGAATCGTTGCTTACCTATTTGTTTGTGTTAAAAATTGCATCAAACCGAAACTACTTAATGGATTGTAATTTTTTATAGGCTTTTTCTCATAACAATGTACCTACCTATGCAATCTATCATAAGTTAGTTTTTAGTCACTACACTTGGAACTACTCCTAATAATGTTTAGTGACAATATAGGGTGAAAGGAAAGTCTATACACTGTTTCACACCTATATTTAACTATGTACAAATATAATAAAAGTATTTGCAATAATAATAAATTAATATAAAAAGTATTTTTAAAAAACAAGCTTTTTTCCGTACTGTTTTGAATTCTACAAATTAAGCTCTTTCACCTGATACCCATATTGTGGGGGTTGGACAAAAATATGTATTCCGCCATTTTGTTGCGGCAGCCATGTTGGAATTACAACAATATTGATTACATATACATTGCATTGTCATGAGAACTTTATGTGTATTTCAAATTTCAGCTCAATCGGGCACTGAGAAGTGGGTTTAATTCAGCTTGCAAGATTTGACCCTAACATACATACAAACATTGCAAGTTAAATAAAGGCTTTTAATTAATAAAAAATAACGTGAACTCAAAACATTGCAACTTCTTCAGAGTCTCAAAACAATATATAAATTTTCTTCCTCCTGTCAATAAGTAAAACATTCCAAATTTTAATAATTCGAAAATATTTTTTTATAGAAATAAAACGCATACAAAATGAAGTCGCCACAACCAATTCGCGCTAAACAAGACAAATATGAATGTTACGTCCTTTAAGTACATGCATGAGAAATTTCCGCAAAATGCAATCACAAATTATTATATTATTTCCCACGAAATGCAAATATCGCATTAAGTTTCATTCTTACCGTGCGATTTTTTTTTCGATAAATCTCGCCTGGACATTTATTTTATGCAATAAATACATCAAGGCTTAACATTGACGGAGGTCTTTAGTTGTTGAAGTTTCATCCTGCTTGAAACACATTGAAGAAATGCAAATTCCATGTTACCCTTAGGGGGCGTCCATAAATTACGTGAGGTGTTTAAGGGGGGGAGGGGGTCGAGTCAAATCTCATCTAATTTTACGTTGGAGAGAAGGGGGTTCTCGGCAAATATCACGCAATTTTTTTTCTGATTGAAACAAAAAAAAATTATACTATTTTGGTCCATTTAATCCAGA
>DWNE01004133.1:0-15625 GCA_018249875.1 Cecropterus toxeus
CACAGGAGAAAATCCTAGTGTGGGGCTATGAATGTAGAAGGCGTGTTTTTTTTTTTATTGAGGATTGTCTGAGGTCTTATGATAAAAAAATCTGAAATCTGAAAACTTACATATCCATACATGAAGTAATTCGCTGCCAGTATCGCTACTCGTTTATCGCGATCATAACAACAGCTTACAACGTAAGCGAGTTGAAACAGCAGAAATATCGCACTTACCATCATTGAGTAATGCAATTTCTCTATACAAATGTGTTTGTTTATTATTCCAATGGTTTGTTTTGACTTTCTTGTTATTGTCGTACGGACAATCGTTTCACATGGTGAATGTATACGTCGGCACCGTTTAATAAAAATATATTTTCACATTTTAAAATACATGTGCACTTGCATATTAATGGGTGTAAACGTAAAATGTAACATATTGAAAATATTATTTATGTAAATTAATAAAAATCACTTTTAATTACCTTATATGAATTGCACATTAAAAAGCCAAAAATACCCTAAATTATGCTTCTACGATAGCAATCTTTATAGCTATAAGAAAGGAAAAAAAATACCACTTTATACTATATGAAAACCGTACAACATTTACGTATCGACCTGACCAGGGTATGATCCCCGGACAGGAAAATTTCTGTATAATTAATTGATATAATTTCCTTGTTATGAATTGCTTATTTTTTATGTGTTCATGCCAAATACAGTGAATCAACAAGTGTCAAAATTTCACCACCACCACCACCAACGAAAGAGGAATTAATCGATTTTGTTATCGGATTTAAAATCTGTATTCCGAAGCGCAACTCTATCTCGTTCATCGTATCGAAAGCTAACACGATTTTGATTGGCGCCACTTCCAGCTCACTTTCACTAATATTATACTGCGCCGACGATAATCGTACGCCTAAACCGCCGTAATCTTACCTCCTGTTATACAATTCAATCCTCGAACGAAAGAATGGTATATTGTTCAGGATATCGAAGCTTTACTTTATTAGAGAGCCGCGTCCCTTGCGCTAAGAATATGTGATATTTATAGGTAATACTAAAGCTACGTCTCTTGGAAAGATACTTTTTTAAACGTAAAAACATAAACGCTTCCTACACTGATAGCCCCACAGTAAGATTTTCTCCTGTGTCGTGGGTGCCATGGACACAGAAAGACGAATACACAACATCCAGACCCAGAACAGAAATCTAAACTCATCATTCACATTTCTGTCTGGCCAGGGATCGAACCCGGGACTCACTGCGTGTCAAACCGGTACGGTGACCGATCCGCCACGCGGGTCGTCAGATACTGGTATCAAAACCTTACACTATTTTGATTGGCGCCACTTCCAGCTGGTAATCTGGAATGATAATCGTACGCCTAAACCAGCGTAATCTTACTTCCTATTAGGTATACAATTCACCTCTAACGAGAGAATTGTATATTGCTCAGGATATCAAAGTTTAATTTTATTAGAAAGCCGCATCCTTTATCGTAGTAGTTTCTTGGTCGAAAGAAGAATCGAAAGTTACCACGATTTAAATTGGCGCCACTGCCAGTTCATTTTACACTACGCCGATCATAATCGTGTTCTAATCCACACAATATTACTTCGCATTATATAGCTATATAAATAAAAATGTTTTCGTATTTGTCCTATGTTCGTTCCAAAACGGTATTTTAGTAGGGTGTACTATGGAAACACGCGATGGTTCCTGATGTATAGACTCTTTGCATAAATTAATATGTTCGATCAAGTAAATTTATTGTTGTAAAAAAAAAACGATTTATCAGTTTCATTATTTCCCTTTATTTACTTGACATTACATTGTATGCCAGATACATATAGTAAGGAACAACTGAATCAGAAAAAGTCTATTGTTTTACCTGCAGGATTTTCAAACTATAAGCCATGTCCCCATAGTCCGGCATTGTATCTTTTTATGTAAAATTTAAGCTCTACACACTTTCCTTACAACTATTATGTTTAATTTTTATAGTTTTCGAGAATTTCAAAAACTCACTTTTGCCATTTTTTTCAACTCTTGCCGGGGGTTACCGACACGAAAACCTTTACACGTCATTGTATCATTAGAAGTACATTATGTCAAAAATGCAAATTTGCGTGTTAAATTATAATTTCAGACCTTATTTGACCGGACTACCCGGTTACGATAGGTCCGTCGTATCGAAAGCTAACACGATTTTGATTGGCGCCACTTCCAGCTCACTTTCACTGGCCTTACACTGCGCCGATCATAATCGTCTAAACCGGCGTAATGTTACCTCCTATTACATAATATAGTCGCCGAGAAAGAGAATACTCGTGTTGCATCAGGATATATATCTATAACAAAACCGTAGTTAGGGATTGAGTGTACGTCGTAACGAAAGCTAACGCGTTTTTGATTACCACTTTCAAGTCTCAGCGCATCGTAAACATATGCCCAACCTTACAACATCATAACCTTACCTCATATTACGTAACACAATCAATTTAGAGGCAATATCGTCCATCAATATTTGCTACTAAAGCTTACTCCAGGGTATTGCCTAACATAAAGAGCACAATTGATTATAATGAATGTGTTATATTATAGAACATATTCGTTATGCGATATTATATAACCTGTAGCCTTCCTCAATAAATCGACTTTTCAATTCGAACCACTAGTTGCTGAGATCAGTGCGTTCAACCAAACAAAAACCTCTTAGCTTTATAATATGAAGTATAGATAGTATATTCCAAAATAAAAAAAATAACAGTACCTACTCATCACTTATGAACTTGATATTTTTGATACATACATGTACATATGCATTTTTTAACGAGAATACCCATCAAAGGGTATCTGAGAGCTAACGCGAATTTGATTGGCGCCGCTCGAACCGGCACTTTCACTGCGTGCTAAACGCTTGTTAACACCAATGCCCACCGGTTGCGGGCTGTATTTATATTGTAAATCTGGTAAAAATCATTTTGATTGCTTTATTTTTTTTTTATTTGACCATGACAAATCGCTATGTAAGTTGTAGCTATTCCATTATGTTCTCTTGGTCTCCAACCTGCTAATATTTAATATCCATTAACACAGATATATTGTACTAGTTCCGTTGCTGTTTCATTAACTTAAAATATTTTACTATTAATATACTATAAACTAGCAGAATTTGTAAAATATTCACACATTTGCACAAAGTCGTCAAATAAGAAGAAAGATAGATATACCTATCCAACAGACCGAAGAATCCGGTTAAACTACGTAAAAAAAACTTAAAACACGATAGAATTGAAAAAGTAAGTTAATTATAGAATGAGTTGACTTAACGAGTAATTCAGAAGCCGATATTTCTTTTAAATCATTACTATTGTATTGGGGTCTCCGTGTCAGTTCACGTTAACGCCACTCAATAAGACGGGTTTTAAGCAAACATATTCAAGGGCCGACCTTAATATTCTATTTGTCCAAACTTTTACCCGTCGTAATGACCCTTAATGATGTGATCGATGATTATTTTTCATGGAAATCATAGTAGTATTGGGCACATGAATTCCTATGATTATATCTTTTTTGCGATTTTCCGTGCTTAAGACCATACATTAGGCCAGATATATTCACATAAGTCATCAGACCTTACAGATGTTTTGAAAGAGCCCCAACTTCGGGAAGTCATCTTTATTTTCAGATGCTCCGCAACTGTGAGCAACATGCAGGACTATCCAATAAAAAAAAATCCAGGGTCCGGATCAAAATCCGGATTTGCTAGTGACCCATATCTCTCTCAACCAATCCGCATTCGAACAGTGTAGTAAAATTCAGGCTTCTTTAATTGTGAATCGAACTCCGTATCCAACAACAAGACATGAAAATGGTTGTACTGTTTATTTTTTTTATTGCAACAAACTACCAATTTTATTATCAACCTGCGTTTAAAAATAGTGGTTTAAACTGTGTAGTTTGACTGGAGGTTACACCGCCACACCTATTTCCAGCATGAAGCAGTTTAAGCGTTTCGGTGGACGAGTTATCGGCTCCCCTTTATATGAGGCGACCATCTTAGTCCTCGGAAGCAGCAACGTATCTGTGATCGACTTCAGATACATCCTCTGTTCTGTATGAAGTTACAGATGTCCATGGACGACAGTGGCCACTCACCACCAGGACTGCATGCTCGTTTGCTACTTCAATGTAATAAAAAAAATCAGAAAGCAAAAAAAGTTAGCATTTTAGTAACACGAGCGCTTAGTCAAGCGATCTGTATCTCAGTAGAAATCGGTGAAAGTAGTAGCTATCGGAGCGGATGTTGCATAAGAGTCCTACCTCAATCGAAATTACGTTGCGTTTCGTAACAGTGAATCAGACGAGATCCGGCTGCGGCGAAGAAAGGGGGTGGAAGTAACCATTACGACCTAACGTTCGTAAATTGCTTGTTGTATTTTAAATCACTTGCAAACTATGAACATGAACCGCACTAAAAGGAGCGATGGATAAACTTATCAAAATAGAAAGACATGAATCTAAAAAGAGAAATAATGCCTTTATCTAATAAAAATAACTAAATAATTGACGGTTGCGGCACCGTAGAAATTGGTGAGTAGACATATGAATCAATAATTTCTGAAAAATCCAAACTCTAAAACAACAAATAAATAGGATACAAAAGCTCTTACAAAATAAATTGCTAAGCACTTAAGAAATTTAGCTTATAAATTTATTACTGTTACCGTTTTGCGAGCGGGAATATATAACGCGGGAATATATTTATTGCTTACTTCCCACTAATAAACAACAAAAACACCAATTCCATTGCCTTCAGTCGACTATTCATGTCGGACAGCGAATAGAATAAATAATTTTATCCGAACTCCTAACAATTTATCTGTAACCCTTCCACATGATACATAAAACAGTATGACAAACATACATCAGCATTGCAGGTATTGATGGCAGTAGGAGCCCGTACGTAGAATCCACTAGAAACGGCTGTGACAAAGAAATTGTAACTTAATACTTAGTTATTCCCGTTCGCGGCACGAGCTTAGTTTACGAGGCAATAAACAACAGTGTGTCGAGCCTCTAAGTTCGCAATATTAAGAGCCATCCGAGAACCCGTTGCTCATTTGTATTCCATTCGACAATAAATCGGAAGATCGCTGTATACGACACTATCTTCTGAACTGTCATTAAAAACAGATCTATGGCTTGAACACCGGCCAGATTATAGTCATATGAGATATGCGTGACTTACGCACATGTGACCTCAGATGCCCTTAGTACGATTTTATTATGATTTCTCAAAACCATCATTATTTATAGTTTCATCAATTATTGCAAAGTACATTCAAGGTATGGCCTTAAACGAAAATGTAAACGTGCAATGTTCATTGCAATATCATTGCATTGATAAAACGTAACAAAATCATGCTAACTCGCATTGACTATTGTGATATTCCGATATCATAGAGTTAATTGGATTAACAACATTTGAATAATTGACTTTTGGTATAATCATTAGAACTAACTTGTCTCACATTTGTCTAAGTATCAACTGTAACGGGAAAACTTTGAAATAATAATATAACTATTGCAACTGAACAAAAATGTCAAATATTTAATCATTTAAATATGAAGCTTAATAAACCACGTCAGTGAAATAGCCTCACAGATCGTGCAAACATTCAAAAGCTTTTACGTGATGAATAAAAATGGATATAAAAAGAAACAAGCGTTCAAAAAACGTAATATGAAACATAAACGAGGGGATTTTATTGTAGTAGCAGATGAAATCGTGATGGAGATAAAATTATTCATAAAATTGCAAGTCTGCACGGGTGTGCGTCTAGATTAAACTCAAGATACGAATAAAACATAAGGATCATTGTTTATGGCGATCATTACTACAACTACTTTCTCAGAGATTCGTAGTTGTGGAACATAAATCAAGGTAATATTCATACTAAATATGGAGAGTAACTTTGACTTTCGATCAGAAGCAATTTCAAGTGAAAGTAAATATACAAAACAGTGCATAAATAAACGAAAATAATCATCAGTGTAGTATGTATTGAAAGAACAATTACCAAAAAAACGGAATGACAATACAAATAAGCTAAAATAGTTAGTGAAATAGTAAATGACGCGACAGAGGCACATTTTGTGTAATGATATAATTGAGGAATAACAATTTAATTCTGATTCTTGTACCAAATGTTTTTGTTAAATAATTATATTGTAATATTTATTAAAAAGATTATCGAAATCGTATACGAACAATTATCATGCTACATCTACAACATAGCTATAATACATAACTGACCAATGATGACTCTAATACATTTAACGTAACACAAATACAAATTTAAAACATTAAGCCACAATCTTGTGATCACTAAGGGGATTATAGATCGGATCAGCCGAGGTTAACCGGAATACAAGCAGTCACTATAACAAGGATAGAAAAGGTAGGTCCGAGCATAATCACTTAAGTTGTCACGTCATTGACACGATAAACACCATAATGCCGTCGAGCCACAAAGGCGCGGCTCGAGTTATGTAATTTGGTTGACACATGAATATTAATGACATAAACGACGCCATGGATGAAGCGCTAAAGCTTTTTTACGAAGACGATACAGAAAGCCATGCTTTATACCAAAATGTTATTTGTATTCAGAAATATATAGCAAGTAAATAAATAATGTGGAAATAAATGAATAATGAAAATTAAAAGCATTTTTTCTTATATGGGTAGAAGCAATGACCGCTTGACGTATCTATATAAGAAAACATCATAGTTAATATGGAAAATTGGTCAACGATAGCCAACGTAATATCAAGATGACCTTAGGCGATTAAATAGGTACTTACATATCAAAGGCAATTAAAAGCTGTGAAAGTTAAGCAAGGAACGAAAGGAGATAAGTATGAGCGACCTTCAGACGCAGCGTAAGGGCGTCCTGCCCTTTGTACAAAGCAACCTTCACGCACGGATAAATGGATTATGCCGCAAGTAGCGTCCTTAACAACTGACTGAAAACTATCCACAACTAATTTGAATACCTAATAGCACTTAAGGCAGTACGTGATTCGAATTAGCAACAACTACGACCGAAATATAAGAGATGTCTATCAATTTTAAACGGCATGTATAGTAGACGCTAATACGCATTCATTTTACATTTTCGTTTTTAATATTATCAATGAAGATCGTAGTCGATGCGAACAACGTGAAGGCTTAGATACTTGTGTATTTCATTAAATACCACATACAGCCGGATTTATTCCTTCCTCGTAGATAAATTAGAAACTTCCTTTAATTTAACTGTCACTGTATTTTTCCGTAGTCCGTTGATTGCGAATGATGGATGTAGGTAAGTAACTAGTAAAACCACCCATATTCAGTAGTTACTTCTGGACCAAACTAGCATCACATTATAGTAGCAAATGAGCATCCAGTTCACCTGATGATAAGTGGTTACTGCCGCTCATCGACATATAAAAACAACATCATAAACAACGAGAAGTCAATCACATATGCGTTGTTACTGCCAAGGACTAAGATGATCGCCTCGTGTGGAATTGACCCGACAACCACACTGTTCCAGCAAGACGCAAGTACTGCATAACCCTAGACATCGGTGTGGCGGTAGCATTCGAACTACACTGGTTCTACCACCTGGTGTACAACCTTATCATGTAAGCACTTCAACATAACGATTATCTGTAACCGACCCTTAATAAGAATACGAAAAACTGAAGGTCTAATTTGATCAGACCCTTCAAATCAGATCACAGCATATACGTAAATAATGACTGTACATTATTTACTCTTACGGATCACCGGACATAAACACTTTCTTTCAGAAGTCGAGACATAAGTCTCAGGATAATAGTTCGACCCTCGTATTGTATTTAATGTGAAAGCCGACAGACAGCTTCTATGGAGCGAACGTAACTGACCCGTCTATAAAAGTGATACTACACAGATCCGCGCATTTGATCCTCGCTTCGTCCAACGTGCCGCCAATTTACGACTCAAAAAAATATTTTGTAAAAGTCGCATTGCGTTCGTGAAAAGGCAACAAAGAAACAGTTGAATCACTTTAGTTTGTAGAGGACGTCCCACCCTTGTTCAGAAGTGAACGTTTCGTGCTAGACTAAGTGGATTATGCCGTGCGAGGCGTTCTAAGCAAGTGACCGGGGCGTCACCAGGCGCAATAACGGAATGTCATTGCAATGAATGTCACGGTGAAACTGTCCAAAGACATTTATTTTTACCGATAATCTAACCTTCGTTGTTATATTTAAGCGACACAATTAATAATACCCACATAAATTGCACACAAACGTCAAACCTACACGAAGAATTTTCTTGAATACTGTGTATATACATAAATATTGCGTAACAGAATTAGTAGTTGTATACCCGAAGTTTACGATTACTGTACAGATGTACACGATTTAAAATAATTTCTATGCGGAGAGTCCATAAAGCGTACTGATCGGCTTAGGTAACAAACTAGAAACCAAGGTTCCCACTGCATAATACCGTCCATCAATGGACGAATAGTATAGACGCTGGTACACTTGCCAAATACTTTGAATCCGACGCCATGCACTGCAATTGCCAATGCGGATTTAATGCACTTCAATATTGACGGCACAGCAATTGTCCTCTGCCAAGAAAAACACGGAACCAATTTAAATTCCTTCAAACGAGATTCACTTAGAACTCCGAGGGTACGCCGGGGATTTTATTTTCCTTACTCGTTTTGCCTACGACTTTTGCCCGTGCGAATTATAATTGCAAACACACAACTATTTCAATTTATTTGCTAAGTTAAGTTGGCGCATGTATTGCATATATAAGGCAATGCCTATCAGATTTGACACAACTAATAATAACATTGGGTACTCCTACCTTAATTGTATTCATATTAACCTCAAATACCTACTAAAATAAAAAAATAAAAAACACTTTAGAATAAAATCGAAAGGAAATTCTTCACAGAAGTTTATTTGACCCTAACCACCGCTTCGCAAGAACTTTTATTTATAAAGAAGCGGCGAAAGAAACTTAGTAAACTGAACAAGATTCATTGATCCATTAAGCGATAGTCGCATGATGCATGCACGAACAAAGTCAAAAACTAGATTTTCAGAAAATCTAAATAGTCGATCTCAATCACTTTAAACATCTCCAAATTGGGATGAACATAGCGTTTACGGCTACTGTAATATAAATACTAGCATAAAACTACTGGTAACGACGCGTCCCGCATTCGTAGAGATAATTTCGTGGCGCAGCTTTCAGACAGCATTCAAGCGGGACGTAGTCTGTATCTAAAATTATTTCGTGCTCGTAAACGCCGACAGATTTTACAGTCGTCGTAATTTTGCGTCGAAAACGACTTAAACGAAGCGGGGTGAGCTTCGTGACTTAATGATGCGAGTGAAAGGCGAACGCATTAAAAGCCGCTGCGTATTGCGTAAGCTACGGGTTGAATTAGTATAAACGTTTATTGTATATAAAGCATAATGGTGACATAAGTGCTTAAGCTACTTAGGTTAAACAGTTGAGAAATATCTTTAAATATTTTTTACTAAGGTTGTGAAGTAGCAAACGAGCATACAGTGCACAAATGATAAAATGTCAATGTCTCCCTTGGAGATCGGTAAGAAATTTTATATAAAACAGGGGTTCTATTTGAAGTTAATCACGGATGTGTTGCTACACCCGAAGACTAAGATGGACTCTTCTTACATCGAACCCTGAACCTTAAACCGCGAAACTCAAGTATTGCTTCACGCTAGAAACTGCTGACTGTGGCGGTGTTAACTCTCCGCTCGATGCATTTTCGTTTGTATTAGTTTGCTTATTAGCTGCTATAATAAATTTTAAATCAATATTTAAAACGTCTACTTTTTAATACAAAGTTCTGTTTAATATTTAATACCTCTGTGCCCACCCACACAGCTTTAAGCTTTGCGTTGTCCGTGAGTAACCGTCCGAATTGAACGAACTGGATATCCAGATAGATCTTTTGTTTAAGAAATTAAAATCCTAGATAGTGCTTACGATCAGATTTTAGAATCACATCCACAGCCCACACAGATCAAACAATAATGTGGAAGGGACGAAGAACATCCGCGACCTCCAGACTACGCCCCGTCGGCGGGAAGGTCACGCCGCCCTTGCACCTACCGCCCGCCCTTTCTCCGGGCAACAGAAATCGACCGTACAAACTGATATTAACAGCAACGTAATCACCCTATTACTGGCCGTGAAGGACGGACTGTAATCATATGAGAAAGAGGGCAAGGGGTCAGATGATGGAGTCATTAACTATCTTTCTTACATATGATTTAGTTTATTCAAATATCTTGTATATGTTTAATGCTTTTTAAATAAGTTCGATAGTCAGATGATTAAAGACGGTATATCTCTTTATAGTTCGATCACACCGTCATATATATTCTTAGTTTATAATAGTAATGATAAGCACAACTGTATTCGAAGTGTATTAGGGCAATGACTGCCTAGACCCTAACCTCACTCTAGACGTTCCAACTCAGACCTCCTAAGGACTAAGTTGGAACGCCTAGTGTCCCAAATGCCTTGCTATTCCTATATAGCAACTTACACATGCAGTTGATTGCAGTTGTCTATGCACGACAGGGGGCTATCATAAGACAGGTGTATAATAAGATATATATGTCTATCGATAAGATATATCGACGATCCGCGTGGCCGAGCGGTCACAGTGTCACCGGTCTGACAGTGGGTGCCGGGTTCGATCCCCGGCCAGACCGAAATCTGAATGATGAATTTAGATTTCAGTTCTAGGTGTTTGTGTATTCGTCGTTGTGTGTCCATGGCATCCACGACACAGGAGAAAATCCTAGTGTGGAGTTTATGAGGGTAGAAAGCGAAAGCGTTTCATCATCAGGTATGTATGTATTATAGTAAACAACTGGTTGTTTGCTACTTCACTTTATTAAAAAGTTTAAACTACTTACTTACTGCGTTCGTTTTTTAATACGTGATTCGATTACAAACAACAACCTCATTAATAAGTCACATTTAAAAGTCAATGGTCAATTCACGAAAATTGGTACGCGATCTCAATACACACTCGTTGAAATTCGATACAGTTTTAACCTTATCAGAATATTAAGTGTATCGGTTTTTACCAGTGAAAGTATTTTTAAAATAAATAATGAAGTATCGTATGTATCTTTATATCGATATACATAAGAAGATTCTATAGCGTATCGATATTTATACGAGTAACATCGATTACCGCATCTTCGCACACAAGCAACAAAACATCAAATCGAGTTCAATTCAAAGCGCATTCAATCGTCGTACAAATAGCAAGAGTAACGCTCCCGACAATGCGAGATAACATTTCGCAATGTCTCTATAGGAGGTCTGGTGGTCTTGCGCAAATCGTGACGTCACCGCGTTCGGTTCCGGCTTCGCTTTCGCGAACACTTTCACCAGTCGGACCAGTGAGGTGGCGCCGGCGTTTGTCGATACTCGATACGATTTATTGTTATTAACAAAAAGAAAATCGATTACAGTCTTTTAATCGGTAATGGATTGGGATAAAAATACTATTCGCCTTATACGTTTATAATTCAATGTTCGATGCGATTCATTATTATAAATTAAAATCGAATCATTTGTCGCTAATTATATTTATAATACTTTTCGTTTTGTATGTAAAGAACAGTAAAAAAAATGAAAATTATTCGTAATTTAATGAGGTGTTATTTATGTAAAATTTTCCACACAAATCAAATGTAGAAAAATCATTCTTGGCATTTATAGTGAGTTTATTTCTTTGAATTTAAATCTTATTTAGAAGATTATTAATTTTTGCGTGTTGTAACTGATAATAATGAACATATTTTATATTTTAAATGCGAATTACAGAACATAAATATTTGTATGATTTTATAAGTTAATATATGATTTTATTATACTTATTATATAATTTTCGAATAACATACTTTTTGTATATCCTGGATAACATTTATTCACTAAAATGTTTAATACGCATTTAAATAATATGCTATTATATGTGATTAAAATGTTATTATATACGTAAATAATATGTTATTAAATCATAAAAATAACTAAGATTTTAATTTTATAAGTTTCAAACAAATTTTCCTGTATTGAAATTGTTATAAATTTTCATTTTCTATATACATTTTCTTCAAAACGTTAAAGTCATTGAAATAAAATGAAATGTGATAAAAAACGGAACGTTAAACGACAAAAATAAGTAACCAAGTGAAAATGAGCTAAGAAAAGAATCTCAGGCAAATATCATCTAAGCTTTAGGCCATTTAAGTTAACGAGTCAAAGCGAATTGTCCGCGCTTATTAGGCTCCGAGCCGCTAACTCCTAAACAATGCCATTTTAGTATCGAGAACAAAAATAAAAGAAACCGAGCGGCTCGTCACAGAGATTTCCACGGACGTTTCTCCAATTGACTCCGTGTAACGGACCGGAGACGTCTAAAACAATCAATTATATAGACGGACGTCTTCCCACACTTTCTAACGCTATTGTAATGGAGTGAGACAATAATATCTCGCAGATTTATTGTAGTGCGGCGTACGTCGGTCGGTTGTAATCACGACATTATTTTCGTCGAAGAACCGGGATATCTCTGATTGGCTTTCGTTTGCTGTTTTCACGACCTTCACGGGCGTGAACGAATCCAGGACAGCCGACAATAGTACTGCCCTCGATAGTAAAAAAGGAACGTCTAATATTTTTTTAAGCTAATTAACTTAACTTAAGAATAAAATTTACCGATTTTACGTGTTTTCTTCAAAAATATCTCCTCCATTTGGGTTTCATGTTAAATGCGCCTTTTTAGAGAATATTTTTTTTTTACTTAACGTACAGCCTCATAAGACGTTGCTTCATTGTCCTCAAATCACCTGTACGAAGGACCTAAGTTTCTTTGCAGTTTGTTATAACAAACATCCATAGAACATACTTGGATAATATCAATAGGTATTATTTATCCTGAAACCTAACGCCAACACGCAGGTGTTTATTGTAACCAACTATAAAAATATGTAATTAATTGCGGTTTTCGTATAAGTAATAAAATATACAAGATATTTTATCTTATAGAGCAAAAAGAAGCAGCATGCGAGCTAACAGATCACCGCCAGGCTCCTCTAAATCAATCCCAATCTTTGTTTTGTCACAACCGAGATTATAAAGAACATTTTCATACCCCCTTTAATCATTACAAATAAAAACGTATTATTAAGATGTCTCTTATACTTATATTCATTCAACGCTATCCAAAGAAACTTATTTAAAAATTATTTTATATTTATAGAAATTGTGTACGTACAGGTACGCTACGCCCCCCTGGCAAGGAAATACTGCACTAGGTAGCTAAACCTACAAACTATAACTATTTTATGCATAAAAAATGTAGTTGTAGCACCGAAGGCGAAAGTATATAAAAAGAAAAAAAATATAGTGCCTGCATTGAAATAACATCTAATCTTTCTTTTATTAAAATCTATGAACTATATCACAAGTTACATCAATTTCAATTTATGTTTCATTTAAAAAAAACGAGGATGAAACCACGAGGCATTGCTAAAAGATAAAATAAAACGACATTTAAAATACAGTTGAGTAGTTTATCTACCGAGTATTCTTTAGAATTTATCGACTGTGAAGTAGCTGAAGATTTTAAAAGGCCAGTGTTTTGTGACACGGTAATATAACAACACCACAAAACGAAACTTGATTTGAACTTTTAAATCCATTTATTAAATCGATATTATCAGTGTAAAATACAATAGTTGTCCGATCTTTTGTTTACCGCACCGCTACTTAACCGAAAAACTAAATGATTAATGTTTCCACTAAAACTTTACGGCTGGTTCTATCGGCGAAGTGTTACGATAAGCTGTATCGTTAGGCGAGCTAATTGAACTATAATAAAACCTGTAAAGATTGTTGAAAATTGAAATGACTATTATTAACTACTCTATGTTTATTAAGAATTCCATCTCATTAGCCTTTGAGGTCCGCTGCTGAACTTAAACGTATTCTTGGAAACATTTGCTAATAATCATCGCATCTGACAAACGAGTTGGTGATCACAGTAAGATTTAAGATACACAGGAAGAATTTTGTGCCTCAATCGATGACTTCCATGAGAAAAGAAGAAGTGATGTTATACAAGACCGACAGAAAACGGTCCAATGTATCGTAACAACATAGGGTTGCCAAATCTAAATATTCTAACACTCCCTATTTAAGGCGTCTATAGAAACCTTGTAATAATAGAATGTTAGTTTAATGAAAAAGTACTCTTGACAAAACTATTTTTGAAACCCAGATAATGCAAAATAAATAATTTACGCGTACTTTATTTTGTCACAAAATATGAAGTAAAATACGGGTGACATCCCTAGTAGCAACTGATATCAATAAATCAATAATCATCGGAATAATTCGATAGTCACGAGCATTTAAAGTGTCGACCATTGAAAAGAACTTATCAAAACAAATTATCTATCGTAAGCGATTTATCGTTACTCGTTCACTCGTCGCACGTGAGACAAATGCATACAGATCAGTCTGTCATGTCGCTGCATTTGGGACAATCTCTGTGGAACAGTGAACACAATGAGGACTTATAGAAAGCGTGTTAAAGATGATAGGTCGTCACTGCGACCGAGGTATTAATAATGAAATATTAGGAGAAACGGAGCGCATAAATTATTGTTTTTTTTTTACAATAGTAGACAAAGAAAGTACCCGATTCGAGATAAATGACACACTAGTTCCACGTACTCTGGATTTGGGTCGATAAAAGAAATCTTCTAATGAGGCTGTCACGAATTTCATGTTCAACACGTATGTATGAAGTAAAGTTAACGTTATATAGATACTTATTATATTCAATCTCATACAATAATATTAAAAGTGAATGAGCTATGAGAGTCACTCGAATAACTGCATTTAACATATTTAAATTTGCCTATGTAGATCAAACTTTCATGTAAGTAAAAAAATATGCTTATTAATTTTAATGAGAGGTTATGCATGAAATGTTTAGTAGACTTGATTTCTTTTTTATTGAAAGAAACTATTTGAAAGAAAATAACGGTAATTTTTGTTTTATTAGAATAGCCGGTGGGTTCTGACGCCTTTCTCAATTGTTGGGAGATACTAGTGCCTAGCTGTGAAACGAACCAGGTGGTAGAACTAATGTAGTTCGACTAGCGTAAAACAGTTAATTTCTAGCGTGAAACAGTTATTGCGTTTCCCAGGAAGGGTGCGGTAGCCGGCTCACTTATATATGAGGCGACCATATTAGGCGTTGGGAGTGACAACGCATCTGTGATCGACTTCGGATATAATCTCTGCTCTATGTGATATTACTTAAAGATGGCCATGGGCGGCAGTAGCCACTTACCATCAGGTTGACTGCATGCTCGTTTGCTACTTCATTACAACTAATGATACACAAAAAAAAAGTATAGCCACCAGGGGTAAGAAACTACATCAGAATCATTTTACAAAACAACAATTATTGTTCCTATTAAATTTAGATAAGAATATT
>DWNE01004134.1:0-15621 GCA_018249875.1 Cecropterus toxeus
GGTGGACTATGGCCTATAACTCTCTCACTCTGAGAGAAGACCCGTGCCCAGCAGTGGGACAATAATAGGTTGACGAGAACCATACAAAGGAAAAGTGATACTACCGCTAATGCGCTAATACAAAACTAAAGACTAAAACACATGAAATGAAATACTTTTAACTAGTTCGCTCAGTTAAAATTTTTGAACTATTCTAGCTTAAAATTATGAGCTAAACTTTAACTTAATTATCTCCTTCAGACACGCAGACTATATTACGGCTTAAAGTTCCTCAAGTTAGTAGTATTCCCGTGATAGACCCCACTGCAGTAAACGCAATGCAGAAAATATGCACCTGAAGAGTGAATATGCAATATGAATGTCGGAAGCGAATATGTCGCGGTCTTTCGGACTAACTTGCTTTGAGATTTATGAAGCTATAATTTTTTAATGTCCTAGAAGGAAAGTTATTTTATGTTTGGATGTTTACTTATTTATTGTTATTTTCACTTACTTAAATTTGTATTCATTTTTATATACAATCGGAGTAGCAACCGAGCACGCGGTCTGACTGATGGTAATTGCCGTTTATAGACAACTATAAACAATTACATATCTAACAGACGTTATATCTGAAGCTGTTACCGAGGGCTAAAATGGTCTCCCCATACCAAAGTGAGCCGGCAACCATCGAAACGAAGAACTATTTCACGCCACTAATATGTGTGGTGGTGGTATCACCCCTTTCAGACCTATTTTTTCTACCTTGCAGTTTTCTTAGTGAGTTTTTCTTAGTGACGCAAATAAAAATAATATCGATATAATCAGTTAAAGAAGCGATATGTTCCGATATCCATATATCCTAATTCCTCAAATGGCAAACAATTTCAGCACAACAAAAGCAATAAAGTAACATAGTTGATGTGATATATTATGTAGTAATTTGTAGCTAACGCATGTCAGGCGTAATAACCAGTGTCGGTTGTAACACGAAATTCAGCGTCAACGGAAACCGTTAGGCCGCTTCCGACGTGACAGCGTAATGGCCGTTCCGCGGTTGCTTAATAAATAATAGCTGCTGAGCACATTTTTTGGTTACGATATTTTCATAGTGTAATAGCATAATAAGATCTGTTTTTTGTACAGCTCAGTGTTCACCTATGTATATCTGACGCGAACATCTAAGTCCTCGGATGCAGCAATGTATCTGTGATTGACTTCAGATATAACCCCTGGTTTATATGAAGTTGCGCTCATGGACAGCAGTAAGCACTTACTTACTTCGTCAGATAATAAATTAATAGCAATAAACAAGCTTATAACGAAAAAAAGCGGTTGTGAATATCCAGATATATCGCGAGGCGGAATACGAATCCAAATTTACGATAGATAGTCCGGCAAAAACCAAGAGTTGCTCGTGTCAAACGCCATATTTGTCATTAATACAATTTAAAAACAATTTTATTTAAAAAGCTTCATAGAGTAATGTCTTCAGTCATTTCTTTCACTATTAATATAAATAAATGTTTTCACTTACTATTATAGTTTGTAAAAGAAATAAAAAATATATATTTAAAAAGTTTTAAACTGTATTATTATTTTCAGTAGCTAGTTTGACTAATAATGTAAGTACGAGTGTCACATGGTACATGTTTGCACTTAAGTAGTGCTACATCCTGCAAAATCTTGGCATTAAATTAAATTTAATACAAATAATTTATCCCAAACGAAAGTCCTTAATTACTTAACAGTTGAGACTGTTCTATTTGTGTCAAGTATTATTCAACTTTCAAGTACGAATTATTCAAACCGTCATCTTTGAGCGCCCTGAAAGCATTTTCAGTTATTACAATGTGATTTCAGAGCGAAAAGTTTGCAGATTTGTATCTTCATCAAGAGCTATTATGGAAATAGAATGGGGTTCCACAAATATATACGGACATTTATAATCAAAAAAGTGTGATAGATAAGGAGATATTCTTAGCTTTATAGAAATACAAGGTATTGATATACGGGTACCTTCAAGGCTGCGGTTATATAATAAGTTAATCTAAAGGTAGTAGGATTCTGTGATTGGAAAACGAGGACAATATCAGCACCTTTTGCCATACTTATGATATCTTTGGGACGCTCTCTTGCTCGGTGGCGCGACGATCTGCGTCGGGCAGCGGGAAATAACTGGATGAGGAGAGAGAAGATCGGGCTCAGTGGCGCGCCTTGTCCAGCAGTGGAGTGATTCAGGCTGACGATGATTATGGTGATATCTCTGCCGAAATGGGGAGGAGCCGTGTGAATAACCGGCTCCTCCTCAGTTCGGTCACGTTTACCATATTAATGAATATCCCATGTATTAACCAAGATTAGGTATCCGCCAAATTTCAGCAATATCCGAGCAATACTTTTTGCTTGAAAGAGTAACGAACACAGATACATTTTGAAAAATTTCGTATTTATGATATTAGTCAGATAGTAAAGCCTATTGAGTTTAGTTTGAAAGTATCACAAAAATAGAGTTACTAATGTAATGTTTCAGCTGAAAATAAACTTCAGGGTTACTGACGCATCTATAATCGACTTTAAGCAAGCACCTCGTAAGAGTAATAACAAATGTTCATCAGCAGTAAATAAAACTATTAAATGAGCTGTCCCGTGTGGTGATCATTTTGAACAGCATCATTCCTTTCTGTCCCGAGAATGACTTAGGAGGTGATTGAGCGCCAAACTCCAAAATAGGCAACAGCATTATCCTCTATAACATCATCACCTACTGTAGCCACTGACGGGCATATCATGCGCGGTGAATAAAAGGCTGATTGATGACTAGATGGATAAAGTGTACAGCAATTAATTACCTGCTTTAATGACATAAAAATACACATAATTTAGGTTAACAAAAATCATTGGCGCCCTGTGTGTTTAATTTAATAGTAGAACTAACATTACATTGACTTTACGCTTTTGCTAATAAGAGTTAAAAAGCGTTTTTTTTTTAAATATTCCACTTTAAAGTACTTAAAAGCATACATGGAGAAATATTTTTTTTATTAACGCATTTGTTATGGTAATAAGATATCCATCGCCATCTGTTTTTCTGAACGTCCGAAGGTTGAATGGCAGAGAATACTTATTACAATAAGGCCACGTTTGTCCGTAAACATCATTCTAAGGAACATAATGAGTAAATAAGCATCGATAAGGCTTCATAAATACTTAAATATAAAAATATTCCCTCACTAAAAGGAAAACTGTTCGATAAAACTTCGTTTAACAAGCTAACACAAGTTCAAACTCTGCGTACCGCACCAATAAACACAATTTTATTATGCGGTCTCTCTTTTAAACGTAGCATCGAGCATTTGAAGAGTCTTTTGAAATCTCCCCGAGTGTGAAATTCCCATTCATTCCATTTACTTTCTGCTTAATGAAATTTTCGATACAGTTCGCTTGTGGACTACTAAGGTTATTGTTTGACTTTTACAAAGAAACGAAGAGAATATTAAGAAAAAAAAAACTACTGCAAAAGTCATCATAAATTGGTCGGTTATTTCGGATCTTTATAATACCACAACAGAAAAAAACATATTATGAGACAACATTATTATTATTCTAGCATTTTCAGCATCGAACGGGCCTTCTTATTTTTCTTCTAGGGTTTAGTATGACAAAAATAAAATATTTATTTATCAAAGATCATTTTTAAAAACAGACATATACATACACAAATACGGATAAAATGATTTTGTTTTTATCCGTATACACACTACGCGCATGCGCATTACAGTGGGCATGTGTGTGTGTGTGTTCACGTAGGTACATATGTACGTATATTTAAATGCGATTTAATCGCCTATCTCTTATCCATGTACGGTTGAAACCGTGCTATGATAATGGAGCCAAGCGGAATATTAAAAAAATAATATCTTTCAATTTATTCAGCCCCCGATACTGATTACAATTTGCATAATTTACTCTGTGAAAAATCGAGTTTTTATTGAACAAGCTTTACTCATACAGCATTCGATCTCTATGGCTTTAATCAATACTTGATATGTAGCTTCTTTATGTGAATTTTATTGTTGATAGTTGCACGTGTAAAAAACTTCATCAATATTTAAACCATGAAATAACGGTAAAATAAAAATATTTTATACTAGTGAGCCTTTAATTATTCTTCGATGAAAGTAGTCTTTATAGGGTAGTTTATAATAATATGTATAAGAATATCTCTGTAAAAAAACAGATAAAAACGAATTCCAACATATTAACCACATTGTTCCACTAGCAACTTAAATATAAAAAAAACTAACTTGGACCAAGTTTCCACGACAACCTAACTTTTAAGTTAATAATATCATAAGATAAAATGTGGAGTAGACATTTCGGTATCATTTTTAAGATGAAGTACCCAAAGTTTACCTCTTTAAAAACTAAACTAAACTTAAAAATAATGTTAAGCGACAGGTACAGCTAGTAATATAATATTTTATAGCAATATATAATGGATACTCAATGCAATTATTAATAAGTATGCTTATCATCTTTTTCAGATTTAACGACCCAGAAGCGTGGTAAACTTTGTTTAAATTTATTTAATTTATAGGTATATAACCAAAATGTTATAACGTTTTACATAAACGCCTATACAGTTCTGATTATATATATTTTTAAATTAAGTAGAAAATTAACATGCAGTCCATCTGATGGCAAGTAGTTACTGCTGCCCATAGACGTCTGTAGCTAACTTCATGTAGAACAGCGGTTTTATCTGAAGTCAGCATGTGTTTCTCCCGAGAACTAAGATGGTTTCATAATTAAATGAGCCAGCAACCACAACGTTTCACTGAAACGTAAGAAACTGCTTTACGGTTGAAATAGGTGTGGCCGTAGTACCTCCCGGTCAAATTGTACTCGTACAATATTTCAAAGCAATAATGGTAGCATCCGTTAGCACAGGACTTCTACATCAGTACCCTCCAATAAATCTTAGATAACCAAGCAAAGGGTAGCCCTAGGCTATATTCCTCGTTTATTAAAAACAAGGGTTGCAACTGTTCTAGCACCCCTACACTGTAATCAGGGCTGTCAAATTGCAGTGAAACTCATTTGTTTGCACTATAAAACTTATATTAAAAAAAGGTAAAAAAGGCAATTATAAGGACTGACGATTTTTTATTGTGTATTTGCTTAAAAAATCATATATATTTTTGACAATTAAGTTTGTTTGACTTATGAAACTATTAATATGTTTTATTTAAAGTAACTAAACAAATAAATTAATATGAAGTATTAGTAACAACAAAACGATGGTAAATATATTTTTGTGAAGTCCGTGAAAGGACGATGAAATAAAACTTACGTTAAAAATAACCATTCAATAATTGATTTAGGTCTTTAAAATACAAAATTTAAAGAAGAACCAGTTATTGATCATAAATATCTAACACAGTAATGATAAACTGACTTCAGGAAGGCGAGGCAACCCTACCTTGTAATCTTGGCAGGGCCTGCGGCGATCGATTTCCTACTTGATGATTGGAATGGAAAACAAAGATATTGGCAATTTTTATCATTGCTCCCATTACCGGCGTCGTTCGTTGTAATATTGGAAATGTTATCGGATTTATCGTATAATTTTTCCTTGTATGATTTTTTTGACGCAAGTTCCATGAAATAGTATCTTTTTCCTATTTACTTTAAATAAACTGTATTACAAGTTGTAATTATAAAAGGTGAAAAAAAACTTACGGGTTAGGAATTGAGCCCTGTTATTTGAAAAATTGATGCGCAACGGAGTTTTAGTTTTTTTTATTAATGATTTTAATACTAAATCTTTTAAGTCCTCCTAAAGATGCTACCATTAAAGGCCACAACAAAATGACTACCTTAGCATCGTCGGTCAACGTCTTAGCAGCTTTTCAAAAGCTACATTCTGTGATCAAACACTACATTTCTAACACATCAGGGCGCCAATCGAGAACCCTTTTGGACACCCAGCGCTAACGTTATTCAGCAGGTTAAGACCGTGTTACAATCTGGCGGTAATGTAAGAAAAATATTGTAACAGATAATTTGTAAGTGTAACTGTTGAATTCATTTCATTTAATTTCACTAAAAGTGGATGTTTCCTACGGCCGGGTTGCATAAAGCTATGCACACTTTGAATTGTACGCACTTTGTTCTGGATTTAAAGGTCCGGTTAAACATCCCTTGTACGAGGCGTTGTCCATGGTCGGTAATGATCACTTAGCAGCATAAACCCATTATTGAATGCTTTAATTGCTATTCCAAATGAATTTAAAATATGTCAGTCTAGATGCCTTCAATCAATGTTTTTAACACAACCTAAAATCTCTTACATGCTAATATAGGTAACATGTAAAAAATAACATTATCATTAATTTCGGCTGTTGCAATTAATTTTAAGTTTTTTTTTATTATCCATGGTATCACCATGGTTATTAAAATCATTTTCACACGCCCTATGTAGTGCTTGTACAGTTTGTAAGATCCGCATCTGAATAACTTTTCTAACGGAAAGATCTTATAGTATTTACTGTACGTCGTAAAATTATATCCAATTATGTTCTCTAGCAAATAAGCAGGCGGAATGGGAAGCAATCCGGCGACTAAACAGCGGAACCAATTCCGAGCTCATCCGTGTTTGTCAAAGTGCTTCCTGTGATGTTACTACGTGTTTTCTACTCGAACTCGATACGAAAATATGACATATTTTTCTCGTTATTAAATCAATTATACATTTATATAATTACGGTATTGTAGTCAAATATTACACCGGTGTGTTATTCGGTGATGTAGACGCGCCGTGTATTGATTTTGAATTTGAATAAAATTTTTAATACTTCCTTTTTTCCTGGGGATGCCGTAGGAGGCGTCTAAGGGATAAAATCCAAGAGACAGGTATCAACATCTTCTTTGTAACATCAACACCCAGTGCGATCACCAATGCGAATGCCAGGCGCGGTGACAAAAACCCTCATTAAGGATGGGCTTATGTCAGCAGTAGACCTCAAAAGCCTAATGGAAAGTATGGATGGATTTGGATCGGATGGACGGATTATTTCTTTGTAACGCTAAAGTTGACCAAGTTTTCGTTAATGATATCATAGTATATTAACCTAATACATAATTAAACACACTTCACTTAAGTTGTGTCTTTTAGTCACGACGCTTATCGTTAAGAAAAAAATGTGTATGTAATGCACACACGGCAAAAGTGAAACTTGATATTAATAAATAAAATAAGCACTGCAATGTAGATTCAGACATCTTGTTTTGCATACACCGAATTTGATCCCTTATACAAGTTACAAAGTAAAATCATTGTTGTGATTCAAAAAGGGGTACAGCGCCATCTAGTTTAAGCGGTTTTCTAACCTATTTTCGTGTCCTCGAGATTCAAATCACAATGATTCTAAAGTTTCACATTTTTGTAACAACTTTCAAAATATTTTTTATTACCAAACATCAAACATGTTTCATTTCAATGATAAATTCAAGTGATAGACTTCATAGACCATACCACTGATCACTTTCACATGCTCGAATTTCGGACGAATTTTAATAGTAGTGGCGAAACCGGAGGTACCGGAAGTAGGCGCCCCGCTATGCGGCTCTTTGAAACTAAAAACCGGAAATTGCGTCGCGTCGTTGTCTTCCTCAATGCCTAGGCGGAACGTCTTCATTAGTGGCATGAATTAAGACGTCTTTGAACATAATAGGTTTTGTGAGAGATTATATTCGAAAAACCGAAGGCTGGCTTAGGAAATTGCTTTTTATATTTAATTTTTTCCATCTTATTTTTTTGTTTTATTAGGTATATATTTTGGATTTTTTTTTCTTTTAAAACAATTTTAGAATTACTTTATGTCCTATTTTATCGCTGGCTTATTAATTGATATTTTATTTTTATTTTTAAAAAGATAGAGAGATGAACCTGCTGCTGTCTTCTAGTTTGGAAGATGGATCTGTGGTCGACCTCAAATAGGAAATTCATATCCTATCCGGGGTTAAGTAGAGGCGCCCATGGTTAACAGTAACTTACTATCAGGGTATGCTTAGATAATTCTGATATATTAATAAAGTTTATATATCAGAAGTAAGTAGAATTGTACAAGCAGTGACCAAAGGGCTGGCGCTTACCTCGGGCAGAGGATTAGCATAGCGATCCAACGAGGTAATGTCGCCAGCACTTTGGGGAATTTATTGTTTAATTTTTTTTTTTATATAGTTATAAGTTATTATAATTATTTACATACATATTTTTTATTTTTTAGTTTAATTTAGGAAAATAATATTGTACATTAGGTTATCTCTAATTAAAGTTTATAATATACGTAAGCAGTGATACACCTCGATGAAACTCGACCTCTCAATCTAGGGTCCGAGGTTCGAATCCCAGGCACGCACGACTGATTTTTCTAAAATTATGTGCGTATTAGAATTTAATTATCACTGGTTTCCGGTGAAGGAGAAAATCGCGAGGAAACCTGCATATCTGAGAGTTTTCTAAAAAAATAGAGTTCTCAAAGGTGTTTGAAGTCTACCAATTCGCACTTGGCCAGTGGACTACGGCCTAAAATGCTCTCATTCTGAGAGACGACCCGTGCCCAGTAGTGGGACAATAATAAGTTACGGTGATGAACATAATGATAGTGGTACATAAGTATACATAATCAAGTATAGAAACAGTATCTTCGCTCTTATAATTGACTATACATAACTCAGTATAATTAAAAGTAAAAGGATCGGATCTCTTATCCAAACAACGAAAGGGGAAGCTAATATAATTTCATCAAAATTTACTCAATGCTTCGTCAGAAGAGCACGGTACGTTCAATCCTTTTAGCGAACTTGCGAAGAGAATTTTAATAACAATTCGCGAACGGAATGAGATCTAGCAGACCGCTGCAAACAGCTTTTTCTAAGCTTATTTATTCTATTAAAGTTAGTCTGGATGCTTTCATTGCGTAACGACGAACCTATTTCTTGGAAAGAGTGTTGATATGCTCTAATTTAAATGATGCTCAATTAAAGTAGACTTACATTTGAGGTATGTCTGACCTATTGAACACCTATATTTGAGTTTGCTTAAATCTAGCTGATATTTTGAGAATTTGTGTATTGTTTGCAAGGTGATCCAACTAGTACAGCGCGACAACATTTTATCTGAGATCTGAGATTGACTTTAGATTGAACCCCTGCTTGAGTTGTCTATAAATGTCGATGGGCGGGACTGACCAGTTACTATAAGATGGACTGCATGCTACGGTTTGCAGTTAATTATTTTCATTAGATACTCGTATGTTTGTCAAAGAATAAGTTTTTACGAAGTTTTCTTCTGGCTTCTTTAAGTGGTGCAAGAGAGACGAAGCTTTTAGTTCGATCCTTTCAGAGAACTTATGCAACTTAAAGTATAAAATTTGACTAACCATTCACGGCTCTTACATTTAAATTGCTATCTATTGTTTACCGTAAATGTAAGGTTTTAAAATTAACCCACTTAATCTTAGAATAGGTAAGTAACAGTTAGTTGTTGTGTTAACGTTGTAACCCGACTACTATTCCCTACTAATCAATGTTTTTTTAAAAAATAATTCTCTTATTTTACAAAATTTATTGTGACCTAAGACTTGCACGCAAGCATTCTCCAAAATAGTATTATTTGCAGTAGATCATGAAAGCCTATTGAAAATAACGTTGTTATTTAATTTTTCTAGTTCATTTACAATTACGAGTATAAAATTGATGGATTATTTGGTCAATATATTAGGGTTTAAAATTATTTATTTCCAAAAGAACATTACTCACTTACATGGAAACTTAAGTGAAAAAATCACGTAGGTCATCCCTCGTTAATATTTAGATTAACTACTACCAAAATTACGAAATATAACGACAAAAATAATAAGCTACTCATAAATTTGCACAAATGTTCATACCGCGACATTAAATTCACTCTGAATGCATTTTTAGTGTAAACACTGCACTGCGAAAATATTTACATGAGAAGTGTCCAACTCGAGTAACGAAATATATCGGACTTTGTTTTTTTAATACCTTTGACAATTCGACCAAAAATTTTAGTTCCAATAAAATATTTTAAATAAAAAACGTAATAACAAACTGGTGCATGAAAGCACGCGAATTAAAGGTTATCAAAAAAAGTAAGTAAGTATTCAATCTGACATACAAAAAAAACAGAATACAGCTTCAGACTTCACTGAAAATGAGACAGATAGGTCTAACAATGACTTATCCAGTAATCGTAGAACGAAGCATTTTTTTATAGTATAGAAGTAACAAACGAACATACAATCCACCTGATGGTACGAGTAAGTGATCATAGCCATCCATGGACATCTGTAATCAGCCCTAGGTGAGATCAGACTCTTACCCGCGGTTAGTCACTAATGGGCTGATTCCTCTGAGGATTAAGATGAAACGCTTCGGAAAAGTAACACTCTTACCACACCCTTCAGACCAGAACAAAGCAGCGCATCGCTACTGCTACAAAGCAAAAACAGGTTTGGCTGTGGAGCTTCTGGAGTCAAACCACAAAGAGTTCTACAAAGAGTTGACGAAACGCTTGGCCGAGCGGTCACCATACCGATCTGACGCGCAGTGAATCCCGAGTTGATTCCCGGCCAGACAGAAACATGAATGATGAGTTTAGATTTCTATTCTGGTGCTGGGTGTTTGTGTATTCGTCTTTGTGTGTCCATGGCACCCACGAAACAGGAGAAAATCTTAGTGTGGGGCTAGGAGTGTAGAAAGCGTGTGTGTGTGTTCTTCGACAGGTGGTAGAACCAATTAGTAGTTCGACGAAGCACTTCTTGCGTTTCGATAGAAGGTTGAAGTTGTTGGCTTACTTTTATATGAGGTGACCATCTCAGTCCTCGGAAGTGGCAACGCATCTGTGGTCGACTTCAGATAGAACCCCTGTTTTTATATGGACATGGACGTATGTAAGCACCATATGTCCATGGCCGGCAGCAACAACTTACCGTCAGGTCGGCTGCTTGCTTGTTTGCTACTTTATATTTATAAAAAAAAAAAACTTATCAGTTACCTTTAGTTTTAGGGAAATCCTGATAAAAACTAAACGCTTGGTTACCTTTGTACATAAATATGGTTATTATTCGTGGCATGTTGATTCAACTCTTTACGAGGTTAGCTCCCACTATTATTATGGCAACTAAAGGTAATTGGCTTCTTTACTACTGAAAATGTAGGCCACTGACTTGCGAAAACCTGCATTGGATCATCATGGATGAGTAAGCACTTCTCCTATTACGGGGAAATGTCGTGTTCATTAATACAACATTATTGAAATTAGCTAAAATGAGCTATTAATTTAATAACTTGTGAAAGAAAATATGAATTTGAACAATCATGGATTCTGTCAAGAATTATATTACAATCATTGACATCGTTAATTTGTCTTCATTTATATTACATAATAATTTTATCAGCAAACCACACGAGCTTTGATAGGTCCTACATAACATATGGTAGTTCATTTATATATACTAAAAACAAGAACCGACCTAAAACAGCGCCTTGAGGAACTCCAAACTTGACGTCGAGTCTTAAAGCTATTCATAACTTAGAGACTCGCGATATTATCGGGTGCTATTAACTAAGTCAATGACAATATCCTAAAAACTATACAGACATACACTATAGACGAACTCGAGACCCTCTGCGTATAAACCGATATTGTGTATCAATGCGGAACTTGTCGTCAATGCTCGGCGGTCAAATTATAGCAGGCAAAGCTTGTTCGCAACAAGGCTTCATTAATTATTAACGAGCGACATGTTTGTTCATGTTCTACTAAGTAACTATCTGTCCACTGGTAGCTATAGACAAGCTTATGTTAATATTGAAAAGGTGATTACCTAGTGGTGTTCATTTCGACCTCACTTACCGCGAGTCCGAGTTGTAAATGCATACCTGTATTTTTTGTAACTAAATTGGTATTGAGCTTCGTGGTTCCCTTTTAAAGGCACTACTGCTAAACCATTTCCACCTCTTGATAGCAGTGTTAAGCACTGTTGTTCATGTCATGGTCATGGTCATGGTGCTAAGTTAATCGTCAGAGGCAGCAAAGCTTCTGTGTATGATAATGGAGCTTCTCGTTATATATCCAGGTATCCATAAGCGGCAGTTGCTACCGGTTGTGTTAAATAAAAAATAAACACCATTCACGCTTGCTTTCACGGCGAATATTGCTTCACCTTGTGATAATTCACCGTGATAATCTGTATTCTTAAAAGTTCGTCTAGTGTGGTCTTTTGGCAGTAAATTCATTTTTGTCTAAATCAGCGGCATGCATCCCGTAGCTAGCGACCTTCATTCCTTCCTTAAAATACTGTCAATTTTTTAGGAAACTTGTTTTGTTCTTGCATACAAACTGCTTCCGAATGCGGCCCGCTATAACCTCAGCATAGTTGCTACATGGTCCAAGTTACCACAAATTACGATGATATTTATGAAAAAATCATTAATTATATTAACTTTATTAGGATTCCGTGCACAAAGGGTAAAAACAGAACCTATCACTAAGACTCCGCTTTTCGTCTGTCTGTCTGTCATGAGGCTGTGTCTCATGATTCGTGATAGTTAGATAGTTAAATTTTTCACTGTATTACTGTTGCTTTAACAACAAATTGGTAGAAAAAACATAATAAAATTAATTTAAAGGCACCTGTACAAAAAACCTGTTTTTTTTGGAATTTGCGTAGATAATGGTACGAAACCCTCCGACCGCGAGTCCATTCGCACTTTTTTAACACCTTTTGTAGTTCATCTAGTTTGTACTAGACTACGGCTATGTCACGCTGTCGATAAAACAATTTTCAGTTATTTACAATAAACATAACTTACCTAAACATTCGGTTATTAATTAAACCCTTTACATTCAACATTTAATATTGAACATTGCGTCCGTCTTCGATCTTACGTTAACCGATTGTTCCTACTCCCCTTACATCTTTTATGGGTCGCTTAACACCTTGAGATCCTTATTAAAGGCGTCGACAATGGGATTAAAAAGCACCCCTTCTAATACTGGAAACAACAGATCGGAAATTATATATATCTTTGTATATATGCAAGGAATGTGTACAAAGGGTAATTATTATGAAAGTAGAGTAAGTTATACGTTTTAATATGTTTTTAGAATGAGTATCATTGAACCGGGAAGGAATCACCGTGATACCTGTTTCAAGCATGAAGAATAGGTTTTACATTTCGGTGGGAGAGTGTAGTTGCAGGCTCACTTTAATATAAGGCGACCGTGTTAACCCTGATAAGTAGCACACCATTTGTGATTGACTTCAGATAGAACTTTTGCTACATATGAAGTTGCTTACACATGTCCATTAGCAGTGACCACTTACGATTAAGTTTACTACTTCAAAACTACATTTGCTACTTCACAATTGTAAAAAATATTAACTCACGATACACAATTTTGTTTTATTCTTGTTAGTTCTTTACTGGTGAAATATTGGGCCAGTTGCATGGATTGCGGTTTATTGAACGATGTAGTGGTAGTAAGCAACTTCTTCAGAAGAAGAGTAATCGATCCTTGCAAAAATATATATTCTATAATGCTTTTATGTTATAATCGTCTACATTGCAACATGCCGTAAACAAAAACGTTAAAATGAAATAAAAACAAAATACTCCACTACAAATTTCAGTCTTAGCAGACGAGTTTTTTGTTTTCATAATAATTTCTTATAAATACATACTTACGTCGAATCATCGGTTTATACCCTTCTAATGCGTATAAAAATGTAGCAGAAGATCATAACACATACGTTAAAGGAAAGACGCCTGAAGATACAGAGCCTTATGAAAACAACGTTGAAAGAGGAAAGAAAACAGTTGAAACGGGCTATCTGCGTAATTTTATTTCAGTAGGAATCATGAGATAAAGCCTCTTAGGTTTGGTAAAAGAAAAAGAGTAATATTTCTCCCTAAAGTCATCTCCTTAAAGATTTAAAACATTGAGAACGTTCCGGGAAAGAAAGGAAATTTGTTAAAGGCGATTTTTTTGGTATGAATTAAGATTGTATGACACGACTTTATAGGCGTTTATGGTGTAAGACTTTAAGAAGTCGTAACGTAGAAAAACCCTATGTTGTTGTTCGTATGATCTAAACTGTTTCACTATAGTAAGCCCCACAATTCTAAGGTTCAAGTCCCAGATATACAGTTCTGTTCTTTTATGATTTAATGTAATAATTCTAGTGTTATTTTTAATCAACCCCAGATAAGAATCTTAGCTGAGGTTTGCCTCGAATAAGTATGTCCTCCTTCTCATCTGTTGTAAAGTTAATGTTAAAGTTTCATAAAGTTACTAGTTATTTAAAACTATTATACTTTTTAGAATATGTTACATATCTTATGAAAAAATCATTTCAGCTTCATCGGATGGAAACAAAATTTGGCTGGGTGTAAATTATGCGAAAAATGAGAGCTGGCACGGCAGTCACGTCTAACTTTTATCACCGGACCTGTCCTGTAATAAATGTAATGAACTGCTATATTCTATTAAAATACTACCAGGGGTAAATGTAAAAGGCTTTCAGTGCACAAAATTGGAAATCGTATTCCTTGTGTCATATAAAAATGTATGACGTATTTTGTGTTCACGAAACTGATGAAAATATTACCAATACTTAAATTTGTGAACATTTTGGTCAAAAGACTAAATTCGATCCCAGGCCAGATAGAAATGTAAATGATGAGTTTAGTTTCCTGTTCTGGGTCTGGGAGTTTGTGTATCCATGGCACCCACGACACAGGTGAAAATCCTACTGTAGGGGCCATGAGTGTAGAAAGCGTTTTTTATAATGTATAATTTCAGGTCGCTGGTATTGTCCGAAAATTATTTTTGATCCTTGTGTACAGGTAGTAATCACAGTCTGATGGACTTAGACCTTCACTGTCATTTTTTGTAAGGCCCTGTGACTATCACAAGATGCTGATGTTCGAATAGTCTGTAAATGTAAGTCTAAGTATATGTAAATAATTTTATTTATTCTAGTATTTTGTCCATATGAAATATTGAACAGGTAGTTTTTATTCGGTTTCCTAAGTAAATACCTGTAACATGACAAAATATTACCGGATCCTGTTATGTAATTGTTGAATAGAAAATATTTTAGTATTTCCGGGAGGGAATAAACTTTGCGGAATGTAAATTATGTGAAAAAGGAGAGCAGGCCTCGAGAGTCACGTCTAACTTTTATTAGTTCTTAGATCTGACCCGGGTGTGAGGCAGAATTCTTAAATTTGAGTTTGTGAAGGTGAATCTTATAAATAAATGACAATGCAGTATATGATTTCAAATGTAAAAACGAATTTTGTTTAATATTTTGTACTTATGACCCGATAGACTCTGTCCTGTCTTAGTTATCAATTTTGAATTTAAATTAGTAAGACGTATAATCTGTCATACTTTTGCCAGCTGGTAGAACCAATGTAGTTCGACCGGGGAAGTACCACTGCCATACCTATTTCTAGCGAAAAGCAGTTCTTGCGTTTCGATGGAAGGGTGTGGTTGCCGGCTCACTTTTATATGAGACGACCATCTCAGTCCTCGGG